>OZ023231.1:28072320-28292730 GCA_964006365.1 Trididemnum miniatum | reverse complement strand
AACAGTTTTCAACAGCTATTCGGAGGTTCCTTTCTAGTGTCAATGCCGCCTTGCCAGTGTAGGTATCTCGGAGGTAGACTGGACACTTGTCAGGGCCAAACCGCTTGGGGCGTAAAAACTGCGGGATCTTCTTGGATGTTTGTTTAAGAACAAAATTTTCAGGGTATCCATTGTCCGGTAAGATTTCCTTGATCCGGTTGATTTCTTCCTTCAGTTTGCTTTTGGAGCACATCTTCAAGGCACGATGAACAAGCGTTGATACTAAACTGGCTTTACGTTTTATCGGCGTAAAGGATTCCCAGGGTAGGTACTGGCCCGTGAACGTAGGTTTGCGATAAACGTTCGTTTCGTAGCTCCCTTTCGTGTGTTCAACGTGGACGTCGAGGAAAGGAAGAGAGTTGTTTTTCTTCTTTTCAAAAGTAAACTGAAGAGAGGAATGTAGACCGTTAAGTCTACTTAAAAATTCCTTTGACTCTTTTTCATTTTGAAAAATGACAAAAGTGTCATCGACATACCTGAAATACACGGCAGGTTTGGATATTTCAGAAAACAGCTTTTCTTCATAATGTCCCACAAAGATGTTGGCTAAAGCGGGGCCAAGTGGTGTAGCCATTGCCACTCGACCTATTTGCCTGTAGATAGTGTTGTCAAAACTGAACTCAACCGTACTTGTGGCACTGTGCAACAGTTCCACAAATACCTTTTTTGGAATACAAGGTTGAGAATCAGGGATGTTATACAGCGTGTCTGCTCATATCGTGATGGTTTCATCTAGCGAGACGTTCGTAAACAAGCTGCTTACATCAAACGAACACATAAAACTATCAATCTGCCCATCCAGTTTACGAATGTAATCGGCAAACGTGAACGAGTCAGAAATGCAGTGTACTGTGTAACGGTCAAATACCTACTGTAACGGTCCAATAGTGTGTAACGGTCCAATACCTACACTGGCAAGGCGGCATTGACACTAGAAAGGAACCTCCGAATAGCTGTTGAAAACTGTTATGGATCCGTGGCTTTACGGACTGTATTTGTCTCCAGACAAATACTGCCTGCAAGTTGTAAGGATGTTCTACCTGCCATTCAAAAGAGTTCCGTCATCTATGGGTATAAGTGCCGCTGTGACAGTCGGTACGTGGGTAGAACAGCTCAACGATTTCAAGACCGCATCAAGCAGCATGTTCCGAAATGGCTACCACAGCGCACAGCCTCCCAGCGAGTGCTACCTAACCGAGCGTGCAAGGGAAAACAACCCGCTCCAGAATGCGACTCGGCAATTGGACAACACTTATTAGAAAACGACCAATGTGCTGCCAATTGCAACGATGATCAATTTTCTACAGTATTCTGGACACTGCGCGCAGTTTTTTCCATCTTAGTGTGCTCGAAGCCAGCTACATTAAAGTACGGCGACCTAATCTATGCAAACAGAAAGAGTTTGTCTATACTCTTAAACTGTTCAAGTAGAGTTTAGGTTCGCACGACTTGTCCAATCAGAACTGCGCGTGACTTTCCCGCGTTCGATTGGATTTCGCTTCGCTGCAGTCCGAAACTGATATTTATGAATCGCCAGACCTTACTTTCTCGTTCTCACTTTGACGCGATTACCCACTGGCGCGTGCGTCACGAAAAGCTTCTGGGACAAACAGCTTTTTTCAAAGCTACTCAAACAAACAACTTTTCTCAAAGCTACTCTAAGAGTTATGACAGAGGGTTTCTTAAAGCCTAAAGCGAAAACAGCTTTTTTCAAAGTCATTCTCAAATTGCTATTTCACTGCGGAGTAATTTTATTTTCTAAGTTTGACCACCTGGCATTAGATCGAGCTGATTTCCCGAAGTTTTGAAGTTTATGACCATACATCTTTATCATAAGCCAGAATAAGTTGTTTCTATGGTTCCCAGAGATTCAAGATATCTCATTGTGACCACGTTGTCATCTTGTGTGGTGAAGTAAATCACTTCATGCCTTCAATGTTGCCTTGTTAACATAGCGTAGTTTGTGGAATTAAGTAGACAGTTTTAATCGGTCGTCCCTCTTTTTGATTCCTGTCATGCTGCACTGATGAGATTTTTCGAAACAGTTGTGGTCTTCGCAATTGCAGAGCCTGCAGTTGTCTGTATTATCACTATGTCATTGGTAAAACACGGCTTTCTACACTATTGTCGAAGCAGATTTTTAGAGACCGCTGGGAAATTTGAGAGACCAATTTATGAGGCGCCGTTTGGAAAAAAATAATTTAAGTTTTTCCACATGTTTTTTTGGCCAATTTGAGCTACATTTTGTCCAAGATACGCGGTGGCCCACTTAAAAGTAGCCCAGAAAGTTCGTGATACAAGGTGGCCTACTTAAAAGTACTGTAGCTCTTTTCTTTTTCGAATATTTCTTTACTTTTTGTGGGCCACCCTGTATTATATAGGATATTTCCTGCTTACGTATATAACAAATATGTGGCTTAACAAAGCCGAAAAACTGACACAAAATACAGTATATAGAAAATTTATGAGTCGTCGTTTGGAAAAAAATAATTTAGCCGTTTGAAAAATAATAAATGAGGCAAATTATTGCATAAATTTGCCAAACAAAGCAGCGCAAAGCATCCCATACGTTTTGCGCTGCTTTTTTTGGCAAATTTATGCAACAATTTGTCTTAAATATTATAAAGAAAATTTTTTATATGTTTTGCGCAGCGTTTTTGGGCTGACTTGAGCAATAATTTGTCGTATATATTATGTAGAAAATTTCTTTTATGTTTCGCGCTGCGGTTTTTGGCTAATTTGAGCAATAATTTGTCTTATGTATTGTGTAGGAAATTTCCTATGTGTTTTGCGTTGCATTTTTTGGCAAATTTGAGCAATAATTTGTCTTGTATATTCCACCAGGGTGTCCCAGAAGTCGCGCACCATGTAAATTTAATAATATATTTTTTATGTTCCAGATACGGGTGAAAAACTAACTATACGGAAAAGAGTTAAATTACGGTAGTTTTTGTTTTTTGCGCGACTTGTGGGACACCCTGTATAGGAAATTATCTATATATTTTGCATTAGTGTTTTTGGCTGTTTTAAACCACTTTTGTCCTATATACATATAGGAAATTTCTTATATAATATATTGGACAAAATGTAGCTTAAATTAGTCGAAAAAACATGTGAAAGAACTGAAATTTTTTTTTTCAAACGGCACCTCATACCATTTCGGTTTCTCAAAATGCCTTAAGAAAACACTGAACCTAATTGTTCAAATTGGGTAGTTATCACTAGGGCAATTTTTTATGACCTATTAAATCGAAAAATATGACTTTATTTGTAGAAACATATGACTTCATATGACCTGATTTTTAGAACAGTAAATTTATGCTGTTTTTCGTAATTAACATCTCATATGTAAGACTGAACATGTATTTTAAAGAACATACTCAAAAGAACGAAGAATTTACTTGAAAATCAGTAAAAAAATTCAAATGAGCATCTTACAATAGGAAAATAATAATTCAACGGTTGAATACAATTTTATAATAGAATGCAACATGTGCATCGGTAAAATTTCGGTTTTCATAAATCATCGGTTTTAACATCGAAAACGACCGTTCTACAGATGCTGATGTAGGCTGGTATGTTAACACCTTGGCATACAATGCTGGAGAAATATCTGGTCTACTCGTCTCCACAATGGTTTTTGCATAACTTTTCTTTAATAATAAAAAGTCGCTTCAAATGCTTTGTAAAAGTCGGCATGAAAACTTGAAAATCTCATTGCCCCTTTCAACGTAAAATTATCAAGTTTATACTCTACACGAACTGTATCTACGGTGGTACTGGGGTTTAATAATTTGTGTTTCATAACAAAAATCAATGGTCATATTTTATGACCTAAAAAAGAAAATATGACTTTTTATGACTTTATAACTCCTTAAATAGACCTCGTATCAACGTAGTTTTTTTGCGATTATCGGTTTCGGAAGTTTTTGCGCTACCAAAAAAAAAAATATAAAACTTTAATGACTTTTGTCCCCCCCAGTTATTACCGAAGTGAATCACTCAATTTTATTAGGCCTATCTAAAGGTAGGATGTCTCACCTGATTGAGCGTATAATATGTTCAATGATTGCGTTTACGATGTAAAGAAGATACCAGGTATGGCAAACCTTTTAAACTGAGTGGCTCATATATGAGACTTACCGTATTTTCCCGTGTATAAGAGACCCTTTTTTGTTCATAATTTTCACTTTAAAAATAGGAGGTCTCTTATACATGAGAGTAAGTCTTTTAGAGCCAGTATGTATTGTAGTTCTGAAAATTTTACCTAAAAATTGAAGGGTCTCTTATACACAAGGGTCTCTTATACACGGGAAAATACGGTAAATCCAAAAAAGACTCAACGTGGGTCACAGATTTAATGATATTAAAAACATTAAATTAATCAAATTACTGTAGCTAAAGGAACTGCAGAAAACAGCATTTCTCACCGTAACAAGGGATACTAAACACACCTCATTGTAGGCATGAGGTATTTCTGCTTACCAGAACTCTGCATAACTTAATTACAAACGCAAAACTTTCGTCACTTTCGCATTTGTTAACGTTTTTTAAAATATGTATTTACAATTTTTGAAACTGCAAGTGGGTTACTGAAATGCCTGTGACGGTTCACTTCGAGACCCGCTGGTCAGTGGTTTGCCATCCGTCCACTATACCTTTGCCGCTTTTCTTTTCGAAACCTGACAACTACAATTGTCACGTTCTCGAGATAATGAATACTTTGTGTTCTTAAAGTTAGTTTGAAATCGTGATGATGACGTCATAATGTAGCCGAACCATAACAATAGTAGCTATTACAATTTGAAAACAAAATTTATTAAGAAGTTTGCAAAAAATTATATTATTGTTTTTGTGGGTAGTTGTTAGGTATCATATCAACGGAATTGAACAATTAAAAATTTGAATGTTTTTTTTTTCTTTTTTGAGAAAAAACGGCTGACCTTTGTTGTCTTAACCTTTAAAATGTTCGGATCATTTTATAAAGCGACTTATCATTACGAAAATTTTGATTCACATTGCATAAACAAATTACACAATTTACGTAGTCTTTTAGTGACTTTCAAAAATATACGTCATAATCGGACATTATTACCCAATATTCTTTGGATAACATAATTGTTTATCAATTAGCTCAGTTGCAAAGCGCACGCTATCGGTGCGGGAGGTCTGGGGTTCGATTCCCGGGCCGGTCAAATCGGCACGGTGTCGCCAACGACTCGCCACCGTTGCGACGTTTCTTCGGAGCTGTGTAGCCCAGGCGCTAAGCCGCGGAGATGGGCCCCGCAACTCGTTACACGCTTCGGCGTATTACGGCGAGTATAATGAAGATTTGATTTGATTTGATGATATTTGAGTATTTGTTAAATTTTGGGTAAAAGTGTGTTTTACCGAAGTTTTATTCAAAAATAAGTAATACTAAAAAATTTTGGGTATTGTTAGAAATATCCAACGATTAGGAGTAACCTTGCTTGCGCTTACCTGCATTTTGGTAGAAATTATAGCCCCAAATTTTTTGATTTCACTTAAATTTTTATTCGGGCCTCATTGTGAACCCAGATAGAGCTTCATTTACATGGCTTTTACGTTTTTTATTACGGGCTTCGATGTTCGGATGAGTCACGTCAAAGGCTAGAAAACAATCATGTATTTGCCAGTAACTAGCAATAATTGTTGCTGCACGTTTTCTTTATTTTGTTGTCACTCTCCGTGGAACAAATTGCGGAGATGCATACGAGCAACAAGCAACACCAGCATGTAGGATGCATCAGCAGGATGTAACCGCCTACAAAATATGAATTAAATTTGCTATAAAGAATTCAAAAAAATTGAAATAACAATCTTTGCTGGAGAGTTTTTGTTTATGTTTGCTGATAGGCTACTCTTTCTCTTGGCATCTCACACTTTTCTCACTTTGCACGTTGCCGAGTTTTCCACATTTTCTTTTAATCTTAAGGTGATTGGTAACGCTTTCATAATGCTAAATTGGCGTTAATGTCCAATCACTCTTCTAACATACTCCACAAGTAAAATGCACTGTGAAATAAAGCAACTGATACAGTTGTTTAACAAATAAATCATAAAAACTTTGTTATGAACCATTTAAAGACTTGATCCTATGTGGGTAGGACAGCAATGGACTATAACCAGTGTAAAATCAAATAAAGCTATAATACCAGCTTTACCAAAAGACAAAAGAGCCTCGGTAGATATTTCAGTTTGATCAGACGTAATGCAGAAACATTCAATGGGTAGAATATGAGAAACATTTTATTGAAATTTTAAACGTTTTCAGCCTTTCATCTGGCCCTTTTCAGAGAATTAAAAAAAAAAAGCGTAGGCTATTTTAACTGGTAAAAACTGAAAATAAAATTATGTGTTAAATATGTGCTTAAAAATAAATATGCATTTATGTAACAATTATTGCATCCACAAAATGACTGTTCAATATGTTTGTCATACAGTACAGTATATGGTAAGCATATTCATGCATTGCAATTTTCAAACAGATTTAAAAAGCGCCGTAAACATCTTCTAAATTTAGGTAGTCTTGAAAAAGACTGTTTTTGAACCAAACATTTTCGTCTCGCTCTCTTCAGGGTTCAACGCGAGAGTTAATTGAGAAGGAAAAAGAATATAGGCTTAATTAATTGAGAATTGAAAGAGAGAGTTAATTGAGAAGAATTTAGACCACCATTTTCCTTCTCAATTAACTCTCGCGTTGAACCCTGAAGAGAGCGAGACGAAAATGTTTGGTTCAAAACAGTCTTTTTCAAGACAACCTAAATTTAAAAAATGTTTACGGCGCTTTTTAAATCTGTTTTGAAATTCTGTACCACCAAAAAGCTTATCGTAACTTTTCAAACAATAAAATAACATGAATTAACGATAGCGACAGCAGTATACCATAGTATACATTAAAACGCATTCAGCAAAATGGACGATTCTTCTCCATACAATTGTGCGTTCAGCCTAGGGTTATGCTTTTTCATGAGTAGCGCTTTCTGAATTTTTGTTTTATTTTTAATGGAACATTGTCTGAGTATTTGAAAATAATTAATTTATACCTTATTTTGTTTCTATACATGTTTTACAACTCTATATTATTGATGTGATTTTGGGTTGCTGATTTTGTACTTTTTGCGATGTAGGTGTTCTTTGACTCTGGTATCCACATGGCGTGTTGTCATACCTATGTATGCATTATCCGTATCACGCGAACAAGTAAATTTATAAGCTTATACAAAATTAGATAATAAAGCGAAAGAAGTAGTACACTTCAATGGAAAGTAGAATGCAGTTTTCAAAGTCAGACGTTAATATCGATATTATATTGGAGCTTGATTAAATTTGCTAGGCGTTTTGCAAACCGGTTACAAGCTCTTCCGTAATATGGTATGGCAATTGTAAATAAAAAATCTTTTTCGTGTTTTTCTGCTTTGAATCTGCCATCATTAAACTTTGTAATTACATTGTTTATGAAAGATTTCGGGTAACCATTTTTTCGAGGTAATGATTGTAACTTTATTATTTCTTGTTTGCACTAGAAATAGATGGAGCAGATATTCTTAGCACGATGCGCCAAGCACATTACAAGACTGACATAAACCTGAACTTTAGGCTTCTATTCGCTTATATTTAAGCATACAGTTTTGCAAGTTACACGTCTGAAATACACAAGACCGACATCCTTCTGAACAAAATATACTATAGCCTAAGCGTAACTACTTTGAGAAACTTAAATACTTCACTGCGTTCTTACATTTTAACTTGCGTCCTTGCACTGGTTGCACATTTAAGCTGTTACTGTCAAACGCACGAATCAAGCGGTAACAGAGTGATAAATCTACGCAATAGCAGTCTTTGCAGTGGATTACGTAGACGTCGAAGGAAGAAATAAAATAACAATTTCGGTTACAGAATGTGAAGATTGGCGTTGCCATTTCATTACACCACAGATTTCCATGTTTGTGAACCAACAGCATTAAAGTTTAGCAACAACCTTGTGTTAGTTCGTTTACGCCAAACACGAGTACTGTATCCGGTTTCGTTTAATAGCTCAATTTGGGCGTCTAAAAAATTATGCTTCATACATCAGTTGATTTTTGCATGGAAAATTGAATGTTTTTATGTTGTACATTTAAAACTTTTAAAAAATTTTCACAAGTGCCATTATTTTCAAACACGGCGTGCACATCATCAATGTAATTTTCTGAAGAGGGCCAAATGAAAGGCCAAAAACGTATTAAAATGTTACCCATTTTCAACGTAATCACTGTTGCTGCAATATGACTGTACATTGGGCAAAGGATAGAATTTGGAAAGTGAGTTATGGTAAAAGTGCGGGCACCTTTTTTAGAAAACTGAGCTGGAGCCTACTCATCATAATTAGCTAATTGTGTTTTTAACAGGTTGCATTATTTCTGGTGGATACTCAAGGACTTTTTGACTTAAAAGCTTCCATGGAAAAGATCACCGTAATTGGAACGTTGAGCATTGTCATTAGTTCATTGCAATGCTTTAATGTGAAGGAAAAAATAGATCGCGTACACCTGGAATACATTTATGTAGGTGTATAAGCAAATGCTTGCGGTAAAACCAAAGTCAAAAAAAATTTGTAGTTAGGTCTGTCTGTATTCATGTACAAAACATTTATTCTAAACCCTTATAATTTTTGGGCATTGGGATCAGAAACCACAAAACACCGTGTTCAAGTGTGTTCTTTTGTAACCCTTGTGAAGTTTTGCAGAACGTATTGGTAGTGATTTAAGCTCGCTTTTTATCAACCGCTCATGGCTAAGTTTAAACGATAGCAATGCTTGTATAGTGTATAGTAAGCTCTACGCCGTGTATTTTATTTGCAGAAATTCGCTCAAAGGGCCCTAGACATGAAAAAAACAGACCAAGAAATCTCATTCATTGAAGTAAGTGCGTCTTGATTTGAACTTTTTGCTTTTCGCAGCAACAAAATTTAATATTTTGATGCGGAAGATTTTTAATAAATTGTATCCGAACGAAAACGACATTATCCCTTAAAGTAATTCATTCTTATTCTTTGTTTGGATAAAGAAGGTGTTTACTATAGATGATGACTACGAAAAAAAAAATTAGCCTGATGTGGGATGGGATGAACTTTTTTATGTATAAAACGAAAATGAGGGTGATTTTTTTTAATTTTGTTAGAAAAACGTCCCCCACCAAATGACTTTTTTGCACCTCATTTTTCATTTTTTGGCCATCTTTTGCTAACTGTAAGTTATTATAGCAAATTATGCCCTGATAAGCTTATGGGGACGATGCTCCTTGCCGTTTGACGGCTTTAAAAAAAATTGTTCAAAACGGACAATCAGGTCCGGAGACATAAGCAATTTGGTGTTTAAATAACAAACATCGCCCTCTAGTGGAGGAATTAAATATTAACTGTTTCAGAGAGTACTAGAGCGATTAGGCAATTTTTAATGGTGGTTACCCATTTTTAGCGATGAGGAGTTTGTTTATGCACTCAGATAACAGATAATTGCAGGCACTACATGGCAGCAGCATCGTTTTTTTCTTTTGCAGTTTATTGATAAATTAGTCTAATAACTGCGGAGTGGACAGCTGATCAAAAAAGTGCTCAATAACAAAGTTAGGGCGTATTATATTCACTTCAGCACATCAGTTAAAAATAAAAAACCCGAAAGCCTGTTTCACCTAGTAGGGTTCGTCAGGGGTATCGTATCCAAATAGAAACAAATCTAAAAATACCCAATTTTTTGGGCTTATATATTTGCTTAAATAGCTACGGTATTTTGTGATTAAAGATGTCGTTTCATAAATTTGAAACATCTGCGGAGAGGTCCAAAAGTTTTCCGAAATCTACGTTCAACAAATGCCATCCACTGCCAGTAATAAGAGTTTTACGCAAATGTGTTCGGCTACCATAAAAAATCGAATTTTAAGTCGATAGCGAGTGTTGTTGGAAGATGAAAAGCAAAAGCTAAAAAATCTCGTCAGCCTTGCTTTGCACAGCTAATCCAAGCTAGAATCATTCCAGACTGTAAATACTTTTTGTTACATTGCCAAACTAAAGCTTTTCAATTTCGTTTTTTTTTTTTTGTAAGAGGTTACATCCTATTAGTAGACGATCAGCCAGAAACAAAAACTTTCAGTGAAAAAGCCTGTAAGGTCTAACCCACAACTAAGTTACCGGTAGCCTCAATATTTAGTACAGGTCCATAGGATAACCGAGTCATTTGCACTTGCATACGCGCTTCGACCCTGCTATGGTACCATCAGTGCAGCATAGCAACCTCTCACCCCTCTAAAAACAATTCCTCACTTTTAAAAAAACTACAAACTCTAATTCTAGCGTCTACTGATTCTTCTCGAGGTAAAACATTTAAAATGAAAAAAATCAAGGGAATAATACAGGTAGCCTATGGGTAAAGATATCACAAGGGTCCCTTAAAAATATCGAAAAAGCTAGAAATAGTTGCTTGATCCCAACATTATTCTCCCGGTAAGTTGAAAAAAAGTGAAAAAATACCAAAACTCATATAAATTGCTGTTTACAGGATCCAGCAAGAGAACACAATCTTCAGAACTTGCAAAATAAAACTCCAATGTCATCATGATGGAGGTGTAGTTCTATGGGAATTTCTGTATCTTGCACATCTTTGATGTGCATTTGCAAAACCAGCCAACAACAAAGCCCATCAGTGTGTTAGGGTTAAAATGGGTATAACAATCGATTAGTTCAGTGGTTATCAAATTTTTTGTGCAATTGCCCCCTTATGGTACTCTGCATATCATCATCACCCCCTTCCCCAGCCGTACAAAATGACGCGAAGTTCAAACAAATTTATCTTAATGAGCCAAGGAGACTCATCATTACGGGAAACGTAAAACGAGGGTTTTTGGAGGAAAGACGGAATAAAAGTGAAAAAAACGAATAAGCTTATGCGAAATTCGAAGTAAACTACAGAACTTCCGTTTTGACTAGAAACTAAACTGTACTCTGGTATATACATATGCTACCTGACCTCTGAACTTGCATTCCAGCAACAAAATGGGTAAAAATAGGAAAACTATACAATTAAGGGTGCTGACATTTAAATCAAATTCAACTGCCAAGGATTGAAGCTGAAAACATGTTATTTATACTAACCTAGCATAATTTCCATCACATTATTTTCAAGACTGCATTTTTTCAGCGGAACAAATTAAGAGCTGATTAAGAAACAAGAAATGCTCTAGGGGGGTCTAAGGGCAAGCTCTCCCGGAAATTTTTGAAAATTTACACGCTGTAATGGCTGTTTTAGTGCATTTTGAATAATTTTCAGGCAAATGTGGTTTTAAATTTTTTGACCCTGATTCTGAATGCTTCGCCAAATATGTTGCATTTTGTTCGCACATTTTCGATTTATGCGTGCTTAAGGCGTAAGGTTTATTGCTATCGAAGAGGTTCGAAATTATGGAAAAATTGTATACAATAAAAGCATTTTTGAAAATGGCTGGTGGGAAGATGCATATCCTCATCCTAACCCCTGGATCCGCTCCTGGCCATAAGCTACAAAAACTATCAAAAGAGTTTGGCATGTTTCAGTCACTTGGCACCATCAGTTTTGTTCTTTTTTTACTAAAAGGTAGAATCAAAAGAAGGGAGGGGGGATGGCACGGTGGCCCCCTCCCTAAATACGCTCCTGTAACCTAATATTGGGATGCTACAGCGGAATGACGAAAGAACGAAGACATATAAATTGCCATTCTAAAACATTGTGACATAATCGTGAGTAAAAAAATCTTATGACGTAACTAACGTAAAAAAAATTAACTTTACGACGTAACTGCGATAAATAAAAACGCAAACTGATGGCAATGCGTTATCAATACAAAAATGAAAATGGCAAACTCAACACTCACCAAAGCGTAGTCAAGCAATAAACTAAAGATTCATACAGTATACGGATCCCAGGACTGTAGTTTATAATGTATATGGGCGCAAAGGGTAAATGTTTCGAGAACGTGCTATTGCCCTACTATCGCCCCCCTTCGCTTTTCGCCCCCTGGTGTTTCTCTTTCGCCACCAAGGGGGCGATATTGCCCACTTTGAGAAACACTGGATTAGTTTGTAATAAAGAGGAACCAACTTTTGTCTTCTCACGGTGACTTGCCAAGACAACTATCGTTAAGAAGCCCTGATGCCATGAAGGATCTTCTGCTATGAATTCATTCTTCAATGTAATATTGGAATGCTGTCTTTTAATGGAATGAAAAAGAGTGCTCCCCTATACTGGTGAAAACCTGTGAATCAAACCATCCAATTCGTAGCATCAATTGCAAGTTTAATGAAAGAATCGAATTGCTGAAAGAACAGTGAAATTAATGGAAGAGCTGCGTGAAAAGTGTACCAGTACTAATGAAAAATACCTCACACTTACACTTCTATCGTGCAGCGAGTTTTTAGTGTTTTGAAAGTGACCTGCGATCATTTTTGTTTCTGTCTTGGAGAATTTTTTGTATTTAAAATTGTGAATGCACAAGTTCTCTGTTTTCTTTTGATAGATTTGGTAGTCGCTATCGTGATGTGTGCTCCTATTAATGCCCGCGAAATGAAAACATTTGAAAAGTCGCACATGTACAGTCAAAAGCATATTCATTAAAAACTAAAAAACGATGCTGCTGCCATGTAGTGCCTGCAATTATCTGTTATCTGAGTGCATAAACAAACTCCTCATCGCTAAAAATGAGTAGCCACCATTAAAAATTGCCTAATCGCTCTAGTACTCTCTGAAACAGTTAATATTTAATTCCTCCACTAGAGGGCGATGTTTGTTATTTAAACACCAAATTGCTTATGTCTCCGGACCTGATTGTCCGTTTTGAACAATTTTTTTTAAAGCCGTCAAACGGCAAGGAGCATCGTCCCCATAAGCTTATCAGGGCATAATTTGCTATAATAACTTACAGTTAGCAAAAGATGGCCAAAAAATGAAAAATGAGGTGCAAAAAAGTCATTTGGTGGGGGACGTTTTTCTAACAAAATTAAAAAAAAATCAACCCCATTTTCGTTTTATACATAAAAAAGTTCATCCCATCCCACATCAAGAGTTTTGAAATTCCCAAAAATCTTTTTTAGTCATCACCTAGTATTTACACTTTCTTTCGATCTAAATGCAACTATTACACGCAGCGCTTTTTTTGTTAACATTTAAGACAAAGTCATCTCAAGTTTATGTTATAGCCTAAAAGTTAATTCCAGTTTTGAAACGCATAATGTAAATATAAATAGTTAAATCTTACTTCTTCAACATTTAACATCTAGAGCAAGTTTTTTCGACCAATACCCTTGACCTAGAAAGACCACGGCTCAGGCTTTTGTCGTGAGCCAATGAGCGAAATGATACAGGAATTTTTGCATGTTCAGTGTTATTGACGTCAACAGCATGCAGCACTTTCAGAAAATTCATGCCTTTTCTTATTGATGGGGAAAGGTAACTGCTATTTGGATCAATTTTCAGCAAAATAACATATTTGGTTTTAGAATTTTATAAGTTAATACAAGTAGTTTTTAAAAATTTTGCAGAAAGAATCGTTGATGTTCATCATTCGAGATTGGTTCCGAGATGAGGAAGAAACAGAGGACGATTATCCTTATGGCTTCGGTGGGGGAAGTCGATACTTCAAGGAGTCACTCAACCCACCTGAAGGCCAGGCAGAGGAGCAAAAGATGATGAGTGAATATCTTGATAGCACTTTTGGTGCGATTCCTTGCTGTTTGTTGCCATATCCTGGTGAAGCAGTGAGGAAGTCAAATAAGGAAAATATACAAGGTGCATGACTTACAAAATCAAATCTTTGTTATGTTCTCTTTGCTCGCCATTTAACGCTGAAGCGTGTAGCGAGTGGCTGGGACCATCTCCGCAACTCAGCGTCTGAGCAACACAGCTCCGAAAAACGACACACTGTGGCAAGCCTTTAGCGGCATATTCTCCGATACGGCCTCAGAACAAGTATTTCCACCTAGGTCACACCCAGGTCGGGTCCTTGCAGGGATTGTGTAAAAGATTCTCGGTAAAATTTTAAATTTTCTCACCACAAACTCCAAGTACAGCTACTTCCTTTTTTCGTTTTATAATCATTAGCACTATTTTATCTCTGTAGGCTAAGGGAAACGCAAATGCCAAATTTTTTTTTTCGGTTAAAAATATTTTGTCAGTCAACCAAATTCTTTTGCCATTCAGATCAAAAAATTTCATCTTTAAAAACAAAATAATAACGACAGTCAGACAAACGCTAGGAATTGTTTGTCTGACAGGCTGCCGGAGTTCAGGGAGGGCTCCGACCTTATTTTATTTTAAAAGTGTGGTGAAGCTATACCTGTGTGCTTCCGCCCAATCAGCCTACTAGGTCAAAACAAAAAAAAATCTTGTTTTTACTTTAAGTTTACAGCAGCCAGGCGCTAACGTAGTTTTAATATTTGAAAAATTGAAGGATTATTTGTCGAGTTGTTTTGATAAGTAAAGCAAAGATAATTCAAACTGACAGTAATTATCAACATTACCGTTATTTTTTCATTTTAGATCTGAAAGTTGAATTTCAAGAGCACTTGAAAGACATGTTTGGTCAACTAACCAAACATGAAAAGCTTGTAGTGAAAAAAATTAACGGACAGTACGCTACTTGCGAAGATTTGTTCATTCGCATGGAAGCTTTTGCATCGATTCTGGCGGAAGATTTGGCATTGAGCGATGTTCATAGTATCATTCAGGTAAATTAACCTAGAAATTTGAATTTGGTAAAAAAACTACAAAACTGCGATTTTTATCGATCATCAAGGCAAAGATTTCCAGTTCACGGGTTTCAAGGCAGGATGCTGGCATACTCTCTGATGAGTGAAAAGCATCTAACCAAGGCAGACTTTTAAGTCGAACCAAGTCCTTCGGGTCAGGTTCCAATATATATCGGTTTACATGTTTTATAATTATTTGACTGAAAAAGATATGTTTTGGACGCGATATATTGGCTATGGGGCCCACTCAAAAACCTTATGCGTGTTTTTCTGCTTTAAGGCGCGGTCACACGCAGCGATTGTGGTCGCCGCGAGTAGAAGCTGCGATTACTCGCTATCCGCTAGTCCCTGCGAATGAGTAGTCACACGTGGCGATTAAATTTTTGCGTAGTCGCTGCCAGGGCTGGGAAAAATCGATTGCAATCGATATTCGATTGCGATGTTCATCACTTTTTGTTCATCGAATGCACTAGAACCTTTACTTTTTTGAATAAGTATCGAATATGGCCTTGCCTTTACGTTTTTTTTTTTTTTTTCGGCGCAATTCGATATTTCATATTCGATTCTTTTTCCAGTTACTTTGTCTCACTTTAGTAAATTTAAAATAATCGTCGGTATGTCATTACCGTGTTTTTGCTAATAATTTTTTTGTGCCAAAAAAACAAAAACAAAAAAAGATTTTTAATAGCAAAGTTGCTTTGCATCAGTAATGTCATATACAATGTCCGTTGTCTGTCTGTCAGTTACCGCGTGAATGTGAGGACATCACAAAAAATGCAAGGCGTACACCGCTAAATGCTCAGTGTAATATCGAATATCGATTGCAATATTCTTTATTCTGTACTTTTTTGAACTACCATCGAAATTGATTATTTCTTTACTTTTTGATGAAATATCGAATATCGATCATTTCTTTACTTTTTTGGGTATCGATTCCCAACGCTGGTCTCTGCTACTTAACCTATGTATATAAGCCGACGAAAGCTCTGTGACAACCTTTTTGAAAGTTTACAGCCACGCCAAAGCATCAACGTATTCGACGGCAAGTTTTAAACCGAGTATTACGGTTGGCATGGGCTGAAATGCGATTTCCTCCCAGCCATTACATTTCTCATAAACGAATCCGCCTTTTTTGGTGTGTTGTGTAAATGTTATCTGCATTTGCCAACTGCTCCACTTTTTTTTGATCTTTTTTATAATTATGTTTAATTCACTGCTGTAGGCCTAACAATCTTACAAATTTTAAATTTTTTTTTTAATAACTCTTCGTCGTCATCAACATGCAGACCTGCAGCTGCAACTTCCTGCAGTAACTTGTTCATACTATGATCACGAGCATTTTTTTTTCAAATAATTTTCATTTGCAGTATCCCATAAAGTTTCAAAATTTCTGTATATATCCAAATGTGAGTAGCCTATATCAGGGGTGGCCAACCAGTCAGATGCTAAGAGCCACATTTCTTTCTGTTTTTCGGCAAAGAGCCATGACATACATAAGCGCTAATGATCGCATTAACATCACCATACCTCTTATTGATACACATACTTTTGCTTCTCTAGGTTAGTAGAATACCGGCAAACCGGCCAGTTAGCTCAGTTAATAACAACATCGCTATCGGTGCGAGCGGTCTGTGATTCGTTGCCTGGGCCGGTCAAAGCGGACACAGTGTCGCCATCGCTACGATGTTTCTTTGGATTCGAAGCTGTGTTGCCCAAAGTCCATAAGTTATACGAAGTTTAGTGTTGCCCAGGCGCAAAGCCGCGGAAATAACAGCTCAGTTGGCGGAGTGATAAGAGCCTCCACCTCTGGAGCTGCAGACGTGGGTTTGATTCCGAGTCTGGTCAAACCAATGACTTTAAAATTGGCATTTACAGCTTCCCTGTTTGATGCTCAGCATTATAGGGACAGTGTGGAGAACAAGCTGGCAAGTTTAGTTGTTGTGCCGATGCGAGAAGTACTTCGTGGAATTCCCCCATTTTTGTGTGATAGACGGGTGGCCGGCTACTCCAAAGTGAGCTCGCTATAGCTCTTTGATCGCTTTCTCGCGATAGGAGGATAAATATTAATGCAACTAAATACAATACAAATAGATTGCCCCCGCAACTCGGTAAGGCTTTGTCGTATGTCTCTCAAAAAGTGGTTATAATGCAACTTATGCGTTGCTAAACGCACCATGATTACAGAACAAGGCTGCTGATAGAAAAAACACAGCATGTTAAAAGAGCCGCATGAAACTGGGCAAAGAGCCGCATGCGGCTCGCGAGCCGTTGGTTGGCCACCCCTGGCCTATATGCTCTCCAGACCATCTTAAATTCTGCCTTTTTGCCACATTTTTTGAAATGTCATCAAAAATTTGTCATAAACTTACAGCCCCACGTGTCAACAATCACAAATGCGTGGTCAGACAATGCTGTACGATTAAATCTCGTCATCATAAATTATAGTTTTGTAGCCTATAAAAGCAAAGTTTTGTTCAACAGCTAAAATAGAAGAACGATTAATCTGGACTTTGACATGACTTTTACAGCTCAGATGGCCGAGTGGTACAGCCTTCGCCTCGGGAGCTGTATAGACTCGGGTTTGATTCCGAGTCGGGTCAAACCAGTGACTTTAAAATTGGTATTCACAGCTTCCCTGCTTGACGCTCAGCATTAAAGGGACAGTGTGAAGGACAAGGCGGCAAGTTTACTTGTTGTACCGTTTGGAAAGGCACTTAGCGGTATTCCCCCATCTTGGTGTGGTAGACAGATGGCTGGCAACTTCTAAGTGAGTGCGTATAGCGCATCGATCGCTTTCTCGTGGTAGGAGAATAAATATGCAACTAAACATAAAAAAAATGCAATGGAAAAAGTTTCCTGCTAAATTTTCTTGACGTAAACTGGTTGAAAAAAATGGTACGGAAAGGTACGATATTACGATACGGAAAAAATTCCGTACCGTACTGTTACGTACGGTATTTTTGCGAGGTACGAAATTACGGTACGGTATATTTTTAGAGGAAAATAGTACGGAAAATAATTCCGTACCGTACCGTAGTAACCCTTTGTTTTAAACTGTCCAAGTACACACTATGTATACCAGCTTTCGGCTACGGTAGAAAAAATTTTTAGCGCAAGCGGGTTGATAATGCGACCACAGAGAGCAAGGCTCTCTTCGGAAATGTTAGAAATCCTCGTTCTCTTGAAATGTAATTGTAACTTTTTCGAAAAAAAAGGAAATAAATTGATTAAACTAGGTCAGGGGTTCTTAACCAGGGGTAATTTTACCCCTGAGGGTAAATTTTACCTACCAAGGGGGGTAAAATTTTTAATCAAAGACCAAACAAAACTTTAATTTTCAGTATTGAAAAAGCAGTAGTGGCACACTGGGGATAAATTGCACTTTTTTCTTCTGGCAAGGGGTAAATGAGACAAAAAAGGTTAAGAACCCCTGAACTAGGTGATAAAGATTTATTTTTAGAGGCCGAATAATTGCCGGTCTCGGTCTTGGTCTCGATTATTCCTGGTCTAGGTCTCGAAAGACGACCGGTCTTGATCTCGGTTTCGGTTTTGAAAACCTTCTCCGGTCTTGATCTCGGTCTGGGTCACAAAGCAAGTGGTCTCGACTGCATCACTGATGTCAACTGTCGAATTCCATTCAACGCAAACCTGTAATTTGTGAATATACTGCAATTAATAATTTTTAGCCTCATGCCGGAGGCTCCTCCATTTCACAATTTTTCATAAACATCGTTTTTTTATTGGTTTTTTAGAATTTTTCACTTGCCTCACATGAAATATAACAGGGATGGCGAATCTTTTTAACTGAGTGGGTCACATATGAGACTTAAATTAAAAAAAGACACAACGTGGGTCACAGATTTAATGATATTTATGAAAAACTTGTTGCTGCGTCTTCTCTGCAAGTCTCGAAATCCTAGGCTGATATTGTGTACCTCAAGGCATGTTTACTGGCCAGCATCCGCCATTACTGAATCGCCGTATTAACAAGAAGGCGGTCAAATGTAAAAACATTAAATTAATCAAATTAGCAAAAGGAACTGCAGAAAACAGCATTTCTCACCGTAACAAGGGTTACTAAACACATAACAATAACAACTCATCATAAACATAAGGTATTTCTGCTCATCAAAACACGGCATGACTTTATTACAGATGCAAAACTTTCGTCACTTACACATTTGTTAAAAATGTTTTTAAATATGCTTTTACAATATTGAAACTGAAAATGGGTCACTGAAATGTCAGTAACGGGCCACTTCGTGACCCGCGGATCAGTGGTTCGCCATCCGTGAAATATGACAAAGCTTTTTTTCAAAGAAATTTTTATGAATGTTTTTAATCTTGTTTTCAGGCTGATTATGAGTCGCGCATGAATAAAATTGCGAAAAGATGTTTTGCAAACTTTCTCAACGATATAGAAAAGAGTTCTGCCGAGGTAAGGGCTCTTTAAAATTGATTGAAATCACATCCTTGGCCTCAAACTGAGCACCTCAATTCATATTGCCTGAGATTTTGATCCATAATCCGTGTTACGATGCGTTGCTGTTTACCACTGCAACAATTGACGTATGCAGAGGGGGAGTTAAGTAAGTTCGATACACTGAGAAATTGTTGCTTAAACGTATTAATACGTTTGTGCTTCGATACTTCTTGACGCACAGTACTGCAGATAAACAGTTTTTTTGTTTTTATTTCCTCCCTTAAATAATTTCTGGATCCGTCCTTGGTAGCACGACCTGCGTCACGCAGCAATTTTTTCGCATCTTTTTTATATTCGTAATGCATACACTTTTGTAATTTATGCACCTTGTTATAATATATAGCATACTCTTGTCATATGCCTTATATTATGCACTTGCTTTTTTTTTCGCATCCAACAATATTTTTTTCGAACAGACTTTGGGTTGTTCTCGAAATACGATTTTGTAGATAATTCGAAAAGAAAGCGAAGAAGATGTTCAAAAATATTTGAAAGAAATGGAACAAAAAGCGATTAATGAATACGAACAAACACGCAAGCCGGGCAGCGAAGGGTTTTTGCAAGAGTGGCATAAGACTTACTGCGAAGTACTTAAACAAATCATAGATGGTTTCTTGGTGAGCAAATATTAGCTTGACATGTCTAAAAAAAACTATCTAAAAATATGTTTAGCCTACAGTAGCTTTACCATTATCTTCTTTTCTGGAAGTGGCCTTAGGTTTTTCCAACCAAAGTTGTAAAGGGGTCGACTATTATAGTTCAAGACCGATTCCAAATTTGATTTAAAACGCTAAGCAGGCCAGTAAAACCCCGAAGTTAAATTTTGTCCAATTCCCATTTTCTGCAATAAACTTTAAAGTTTGTGGAAATAAATACAGTATATCGCGCTGAAAAAAAGTATAGCGATCGCGCAAGCATGCACTGTGTGAGAACTTCGTGCAGTATATTCATGTTTTCGTGATGATATCATAACTTCCTCGAGAATAGTTCTCTCTTACTCTTAACACATGTCCAATTTTAGTGGGCTTTAGGCCCCACGGTTCTTGGTTCTAGTTTCTGTATCATTATCAATTTTTTGATGTCATAGTTAAAAAAGTGATTATGGCATCAATAAATCGATTTTGATCCAAAAACTAGAACCGAGAACCTCGGACCAGAAGCCCACGAAAATTGAACACGTGGACAGAGTAACAGTTGCTTCCGCTTGAGCTTTGGGTTGCACGCTGACTGTACAGTACATGCTTCGCCGACTCGCCTGTCAGTACTATTATACTGAGAGCCGAGTTACCGAGATGGTTATTGTTGGTACGTACCTAACTTTATAATGTGACTCTGTGATATATATCAAACGCATATATCATGATTTCTTAAACTAACCATTCCATTTGAATAACATTCTATTTGAATATGATTCTGTTTGAATAAGGTTGTAATTAAATAAGATTAAACTCAATTTAAAAGATTTGTACTTGATGGTTATTGGAGTCATACCTACCAGCGTACCGCTGCATTGGTCAACGGTACGCTGGTGGATCTGATATGACTGTAAACAATCGTTAAGCCGGGGGGCAAAGCTTCCCCCAAACAAAATTTTGCCCTCCACAAAAAGACCGACTGTTCACAAGAGTTTACATGCCAGACACAGTTATAGACCGATTGTATTTCGAATCATCATTTCAGACGAGGTTACATTCATGTTCAAATTTTCCAGTAAGGTACTGGGACAAGAATGACAACACTCGCGGAACCTGGCTACTTGGCGTTAGGGTGTCAGTTTCAGTTTCGGTGTGTTGAAACTCACATGTCAGGTTTCAGTTTTGGTTTGGTTTCACGACTGTTGAAAAATAGGTTTCAGTTTTGGTTTCAGTTTTGCTTACGCACAGCATCGGTTTCTGGGTTTCAGTTTCGGTTTACGTTTCATCAAAAAAAGCTATTATATTTTGAATACGGATTTTTTAAGTGCTCTATTTTTTAGCGTTTTTGTTGCATTGCGATGATAAGTAGCAAGTCAGATGGCCGAGTGAGAAGAGCAATTGCTTCAGAAGTTGTCGACTTGGGTATAATTCCGAGTCCGGTAAAACTAGGGTTACCATACGTCCTCCTTTTGGAGGACATGTCCTCCTTTTTGACCAAAAAAAATTTGTCCTCCGAGGACGCCCAAAAATTGCCAAATGTCCTCCATTTCGGCATTATGAACAGTAAAATCATGTCAAATCATTCTCCTACGAAAATTTTGGAAAGTTTCAGTGCAAACAACAGCCTGCGACGTGATGACCATTTTTTTGGTCTTCACCTGTTTTTGGGCAGAAAAATGGACATCTGCGGACATGATGACTTTTTTTTTGGTCTTCACCTGTTTTTGGGCAGAAAAATGGACATCTGTGGACATGATGACTCTCAAAGAACCTGTCCTCCTTTTGTATACTGAAAATATGGAAACCCTAGGTAAAACCAAAGACTCAAAAAGTTGTATCCACAGCTTTTTTACTTAACGCTCAGCATTAAAGAAACTGTTCTGGTAATGATGGTGATGACGATTTTTAAAACCCAAAACCTTAAAAAATTCTGAACAGGTTTTAGTTTCAGTTTCGGTTTTAAAGTTTCAAGAAAAAACGGTTTCAGTTTAAGTTTAGGTTTTCAAAAATTTGGTTAAGCAGGTGTCAGTTTCAGTTTGGGTTTCAAAAATTTTCTTTAAAACCGGGTTTTCAGTTTAAGTTTAGGTTTTGGTTTCCACCCTTGCTCGCGACAGAAAATTTTTCAGGGGAAAACCAAAAATTCCAGACGTGAAACAAAAACCAGCAGTGTGCAGTATAAGAACTATGACACAAAGGGATGAAATTCATCTAAGATTCGTGGGTCGTCTGTAGAATTAAACATAGGTCCAAAAAGGTTGTCAGAAGCTCCGTGGTTTCATACCAAGAGTCAGGGTCTCTGATTGGCCTAGGTGAGGCTGCATCGATTGTTAACTGCAGCTCTGTTTCACTCGTAGATTCTTTGCAAAGGTCTCGCTTCTTTTACGGATTACGAGCAAAGCTTACGTGAATCACACTAATCTATCTTTTACAGTATACAGATTACAGACCCTTAAAATTTCAATTATATAATTCCTCACGGAATTCCCATATTCTAAACCAAGCAGTAGAGCCTAATCAGTTGCGTGGCCAGCCAAAATTTCGGTGAGGAGAATACAAAGTTTTCTTTTGGTTTCACCCCGCATATCCCTCGTTTCAGCGATTTGGGCCATTTAATGATGATTACCGCTAACTTCTGATTTGAGTAAAAATGCAAAATAATACGCTGCTTGGAAACTTGATATAATGATCGAGTATTTCTAATGTAATTGCTAACCTACAACAAACATACTGTATCATTAATATTGCTCCAAAACTTTGAGCTCAAAAGCTTGAAGAGCCTATAGGTGTTCTCGCTCGCCTACCGCACATTTGCTAGGTACCCACCAGTAGTAACATAATAACAAGGATGTTACATATTACATTTCGGTGTGCGGTGAAATTTTTTCAACCTCGTAAATTCCAATTTTAAACATTGTTTTAGACTTTCGAAATCCTACATTTTAACGCTAGGTGTATATTTTTTTGGCTCGCGCTGACCATTGTCTCGCCTGTGCACACTGCGCTGTGCGCAGTCATGAGTGCATTTTTTTTCAACGTGGCATTTTTCATCACATCGTCATTCGACAGCCTCGCAGCTACACATCATCATTTAGAAAATCAAAAAATATACTCAAAAGGGACGGAAATATACGTTTATCGAACACCTATGCAGTGGCGTAGCAACGGGGGGGGGGGGGCGGTCCGCTGGTCACATAGCACTATTAATTTTGTTCTTTTTTACTAAAAGGCAGAGTCAAAAGAGAGAGGCCGTGGCACAATGCCCCCCCTTAAATACGCTCGATCTTGTCTTTTAGGCCTATAAAGTTCTTGATGGTCGATTTCCAAAAAATAGGTCTTCGTAAAAAGGTCTTTGTTGTTCGCGACGAGGCCCCTTATTTTTCCGAGGCCCTTGGCTTCAGCCTGCCTAACCTATTGGTAAATCCGGCCCTGCTTAGGGTTACCATATTTTCACTGCGCAAAAGGAGTACAGGTTCTTTTGAAGGTCATCACGTCCGCAGATGCCCTATTTTCTGCCCAAAATCAAGTGAAGAGCAAAAACAAAGCCATCGCGTCGGCAGGCCGTAGTTTCAACTAAAACTTCCGAAATTTTTTCGTGTAAGGATGATTTGACATGTTTTCACTGTTCATAATGCCAAAAAGGAGGACATTTGGCTTGGGCATTTTTAGCGTGTTCGAAGGACGAATTAGTTTTTGTTAAAATGGAGGACGTGTGGTAAGCCTAAGCCTAAATGTAACAACATAAACCAATCTCTTGGAATTGGAAATAAGCTTGTAACAAACGTTGTAAAACATACTGTAGGTGACTGAAACCGGATCGAGCAATTAAGCTTTACAAAATTCAAATGTTATGGATTGTTGGCGTTTATAACAACTGAATTTTTAACTTTGAACAGGGCCTCTCTAGTTCGAACTTTGCCAAGGCACCCCTAATGCTGCGGGCCGTTTGTCATTAATTTATCATTGTGACGCTTAATAAGCGTACAAAAAACAGCCAGTAGTTCAAGTGTTAAAACGATTTTAGGTAAAACCGGTAAAACATTTGCCCTTGGTCTGCTAAATCACTATCTAATCGCAACAAATTTTAATCATACCTGTATGTGAAAAATTTAAGGGGAGGGCTCGACCCCAGTGTTCTTCTTGTGGCTGCGCCACTTTTTCATTTATGCTGAATTATGACGTCACTGTCAGTTGCTCAGTGACAAAACTAATGACATCGATCCTTTGAATTGAGATAAATGTTTGCTATTGTTTCCAAGTGGTTACTGAAAATGGGCACCGGACTATTGGGCACCAGACAAATGGGCACTGGACAAATGGGTACCGCAAAAATGGGCATCTAGACAATGGGAACTTCCAAGATAATTCTACCAAGCTGCAGGATAATTCTTGACTAGGAGTAGTAAGTTGAATACGATTAATTGTTCTATCGCGATGGAAACCTTTCAATACAAGCTGTAAGTTTTTCTGAGTGGGCGGCCCACTAGTCGAGAAGCGCTGTTATGGCAGAGCAAATAGGCCTGGTGCCCATTTGTCTGGAGCCCATATGTCTGCTTCCCATTTGTTCGGTGCCCATTTGTCCTTGTCCTACAATCTTTCCAGAACGACTGCTTAGGCTATACGAGTTTCAATATTATTTTGAAATTGAGGTTACTTAATTCAAGCATTTTACGATTAAGCTTGCGCTCCTGTCCAACGGCGTCTGTGGCACGAGCCATAGCTGCCATACTCTGCTTACGCCACTACTGATAGCTTATTGAAGGATGTAACCAGAGTTCTCTTCATCAGAGTTGTCCGACTCTTTCTCATTTTTGTTTCTTTATTATAATGGTCACGCTTCAATACTAATAGATCAATTGTCTTAAAGAAACGTTACAGTGTATAAATTACAGTAGCAGCAGCAGCGGAAGAATGCAGCAATGCAGTCATGTAGCTTGCAGCAGCATTAATTTTTTTCATTTGGCTTGAAATCATGATATAAAATGCATGAATTTGTTTTTAAAAACTTTGTGCCAACCTACTACCAAAACTCTGCAACTACGCTAAAGAAAAGGTAACTTGTAGCCTACTCTCATGCTTAACCACTACTTTTCTTAGCATATTTAGCAAAAAATGCTTTACGCAGGCAGGTTTATTATAGGCAGTGGTGTAAAAGAAAGTACCGATAGACTTTTACACGAAAAGCTTTTTCGAAAACGAGTAGGCCTAGCATTTTCGATAACGAGTATATTTAGCACAAAGTAACGCAACCCGAGCAGTTTTTACTGCAAAAAGCTAAAAAGTAATTTAGATTCAAATTTTTTGCCGCAATGTCGATTTCCTTGGTTAAAATAAAAAACAATTACGCTGGATAATTTTGAGATTTTAGAAAGCTTGCACAGCACACAATATTAATATTTGACCAGCGCGTCACGAAAAGCTTCTGGAATGCTACAGCTTTTTTCAAAGCTATTAAGAGTATTGATGATAGAGGTTTTTTTAAATGCAAAAACCAAGGAGTCGAACCGAATCCAAACCGGAGTTTTATGAACCGGTTTTACGCTAATTTTGTCGAACCTTAACCGAACCTGAACCGTATTTTTCAAAATCGCAAAGAGCGAACCGAAACTGAACCGAATAGTTTGAGTACTTGCGAACCTTAACCGAACCAGAACCGATTGAAAAAGTGGCTCGCTCCGTGAGGTCACACGAGTCACTTTGATCGGCGTTACTGATTGACACTTTGAAGATGGCTTATATTTAAAGAAATACAATACTTGCACAGCACCACAAGCTGTACATTGGCCCGTCAATGTGAAGATATGTTTCTTTATCAAAGATTAGGCCGCCGGTGTCGGAGCATAGTAGCAATTTAATTATCTCGAAATTGACTTTACTGCAAGTATTTTATGCATTATATTGACCTGTCAATGCTTTATACGTTTCATTTTTTAAATTGTGTTACCAGAATTACACCATTTTTTATTGCGAACCTGAATCGGAACTTTATAAACCGGTTTTGAAATATTTTTTACTGGAGCGAACTCAAACCGGAGCGTTTTAATTTATCTGAACCTTAACCAGGAACTGAACCGAAATTTGAAACCGCTGTTGAACCCAAACCAAACCTGAACCGTTAAAATTCACCGGTTCGACTCCCTGGTGAAAACAGCTTTTTCAAAGCTATTCTGATGTTCTGTACCGATAGCCCATTGTTCAAATACTAAGCTAATTTTTATTTGCACTGGCAGTGATGGGCACAATAGGCTAAAACTTTCTGTACTTAAGCAATAACGATAACCGATAACTTCAAAAAATCCCTGGGAGATACCGATTGTAATCGGTAAATTTCAATTTCTTATGGTGATATCCGTAATCGATAAATTTTTCCAATATATGTTGCGTTAAATTTTCGATGAGTTTGACGAAGCTTTTTCGGAAGTTAAATTGCAAAAATTTTTTTCTAGATCATTAAGGAAAGAGAGCAGTTCACGGACTCTGCCGTGGCAACAAAACAAAGAAACATTTTTTAAAATTGCTGCAAGCCTTGATGGACATCGCGTATTTTTCCATAGCGCCAACTCACTAACTTTGAACACTGTTTGCATGAAGAATCGTTCATCTCGATAATTTATCGACGATAACAAAATGTATTACAAAAGCGATATCGGTAATCAACAAATCAAAACTACATCACCGATAAATGCCCATCTCTGTGCACTGGTGGTTAAGCGAGTCTACTATTAAGATTTTAACATTCGTTTTACATGAATAAACATTTGCTCGTTTTCCGATTGCAGCAACAATTTTTAAGAGACATTTGCAATTACTTAAAGTCGCTTGATTGTGCAGCGGTCGGAAGGTCACGACTTTATTGACAAAAGGTCCCCGTTGGGATGTTTGAGCGACATTTTTTAACTGCAAATGAATTTACCGTGAGCATTTCGAATTTTTTTCGTTTAGGTACAGAAGAGTTTTATCACAAAATAAAGTCCAAAAAAATCAAGCCATCATTATACTCGCGGTATTCCGCCAAAGCGTGTAACAAGTAGCAGGGACCGTTTCCGCCGCTGAGCGCCTAGGCAACTCAGCTTCGAAGTTCGAAGAAAACAGCGCGGTGACGAGTCCCTGGCGATACTGTGTCCGATTTGACCGGCCCAGGGTGTGAACCCCAGACCTCCCGCATCGATAGCGATGTCGTTACAACTAAGTCCGACAAACTAAAAAGCATTTGGCCTAATGATTGTTCAACCAGTTGGACAAAAAATTGAATTCAGTAAAAGTTGTGCGATAGGTCCCCTACTTTCCCTGCTTTTAATGAGATCCGTATGTTTTAATAGCTATTTTGACAGCTAAGGTCTAATAAAAAATCAAAAAATAATTAATGTAAAATATTTTGCATTCAAGAAAATGTCGAATTCAATTTGGATCAAATTCCTGAAAATATTACTCCAAAACTTTTAATGATAGAAATCAATTTCGATTTAAAATATCGTTTAGACTGGAACTCTAGTCTATCACTAAATGCAGTTTGTGTCCAGCAAAGGGTGTCTTAGTAACCCATGCAAAATGTACAGCTTATAGACTACCTGTAATCACTAAAACTATCCTTCACGTTATTTAAATCAGTTTTTGCTAATTAGGCTTCATAATCACTAACAATTCTTTTGCAAATGTTTTTAAAACTATCCTTCACGTAATTGAGATCAGTTTTAGCTAATTCGTTAAACTAACTCCTGCATTTGAACGCTAGGTCACTTTTCACTATGCAATCTGATTGTAGTCTGCTGAAATCAATCTATAAGTACTCATGCGTAAAAGCGAAATCACGTGATAGAGTCGGACAATTCTAATAGAGAAAACTCTGGTGTAACAATAGCAAACTTGTTTTTAGGCTTGTGCCGAGCTTGAAAAGAGTTATGTGAACTTCATCGAAGAATTCAACGAATGGCGAAAAACAGTAAGCACTGTATAGATAAACAATTTTAACCTATGCTATCAGTCATGATTCACAAGGTGAGTCAGGGAAGAAGTTTTGATGTGTCGCAGAAGATCAGCCTGCGGATAATGGAAGCTTAAGAATGGACAAGCTTCTAGGCCCTAGAATAGATCTCCATTTTCTGGTAAACTTGCAAACTTTTGAGTTTAATCAACTACTTCTGACAAACTCTTACTTGATATTGCTGAAAGTCCTTTTTTCTCCAAAATCTCATTTCAAAACAAAAAGTTCTTAGGTACTAAAAACAAGTTCTATTGCTTATGCATAGTACAGCATCTTCATTCAATTTTGTTTTAGCGTACTCATCCACGTCCACGTTATACTATTCGGTATTAAATTTTAATTAGGTTTGGCTGGGAATTCAATGGTTTTGTAAATCATAGTTTTCCTCGACGCTAAAGTGCCATCCAAAAATATAAAATAAATTATTATGCAGAAGTGAAAGAAATAGGGTGTAAGATGCACATGTCGACAACCAGGCTCACACTAAACGCACAGCAATATTATGAAATAAAGAAAAATCAAACCTTCAATATACTGGCGGCATTGCGTCGAAGCGTGAGCCGTAGCGAACGGCAGGGCCCATCTCCTCCGCTTAGCGCCTGGGCAACACAGTTCCGAAGAAACGTCGCAACAGTGGCGAGTAATCGGCAACACTGTGCCGATTTGATCGGCCCGGGGTTTGAACCCAATACCTCCTGCACCGATAGCGTGTGCTTAACAGCTGAGCTAACCGGCCGGTTTAGCGATATTATGCACGCATGAAAATAATTTTGCGAGTTATTTCTCAAACTAACATTCTGTAGGCAAAGAGGGGAGTTTGAGCCTTTGGAGACAGGGTAACAAAAACTTTTATACTTTGAAAACAAGTCTTGGAGTCATAATATTCTTTCACAGTTTGAACTAATAATATATTTTAAGAATGCTACACGAGCAGAAGTGAATGACTCTTTCCAAGAACAAGCTTTTGAAGAGCGTGAAAGGCTTTTGCAAAAATTTGAAAACTCGTTTCCTGAAAGTTATTTGAAATATTTTGAGCAATGTAAATCTCCATTCAGAAATGACGTCAACAAGCTTATCAGTGAAACAAAAACTGAAGCGGAAAAATATCTGAAATCACTTAAAGGATGGCGGTGGAAGACGGCACTTCATCTAGGAGCACTGGTTGCTGGCGGTGCTCTTGTTTCGTCTGCTCCTATTGCAATTGGTGCTGTTATACTTGATGCGTGCCTCGCAGCTGGCGCCGCTGCAGCGGGAGCAGGAGCAGGAGCTGGAGCAGGTGTCGGACTGGGATTGGGCCTAAGGAACCTTTTTTGGACTGAGCAACCAAAACCTGAGGAAAATTGCAATGAAACAGGCAATGAAAAGGGTGATGAAGAGCTTGCTTTCACAAAGTACGAAAATGGTGTCATACACGTCATGCTCTGTTTCGGAACAATTGACATTAAACTGGAAAGTCGCAAAATGAAGTTTTAGTTTCTCCATGAATAACTTTGGGCACTTATGAAAACTGTTATGTTTGGTTTTGTGCTAAACTGAATAATTTTCTTGCCCATTGATTCGTTATTGAGTTAAATACTGTAGCTGTAAACAAATGGTTGGAGGTAGTTCTGTGGATGCATTTCCTAGCAAATTTGTTAAGCTGGGTTCTTATTTATACTTTTACGTTTTAGTTTGTCAAAGGGAGGAATGCAGAGCTACAGTATTTGTGAAGAGCAGACACTTTCCCTCTGTTGTAACATTATTATGTAAGTTAGCGCATCAACTTTTTTATTGCTCGTAAAGTGAAAGAAATATCTTGAAGCTGTATTCTTAATTCTTATAACTTATAGGAATTGATACAGTTAGGTCATAGATGTACAAATAAAAGTCCGAGATCCACTAAAGTTTTTTTTAGAGTCTGAAGAAGTATCGTTCTCTGTTTTTCAATTCTGCAAAAGCTTACACTAAGTATTTAAAAAGAAACAATATGAAAACTGTCACGTATCGTATTCTGCCTCGTTTGTATCAACGAATAGGGCAATAAAAATGTTTAAAAATGCTGCCTTCAACATTCTTGTATGCATCTGCGCAAATCAAATAAAATCAGCTCTTCATTACTCTCGGTATTATGCGGAAGCGTGTAACGAGTAGAGGGGTCCATGTCTGCAGCTTTGCGCCTGGGTAACACAGCTTCGTAGAAACGTGACAGCGGTACCGAGCCATTGGCAACACTGTGTCCAATTTGACCTGCCCCGGAACCGAACACCAGATCTTCCGCACCAATAGCGATATGCTGAACAACTGAGTAAACCGACCGGTATCTGTGCAAAGCAGCTGCTTTCAAAACAGGCATTAGCAAAGCAAAGATTCTTAATTAACAAGCCTTGTTGGCTACGCGTAGCGTTATTACAATGAACTGCATGCGTATCAGTTGTAATATAATGCAGAAATATGTTTAGTAGCTGAAAACAACTTTTGGGTCAATTGGTTCTCTTCCAATTAATTTTAAATCCAAATATTGATAGCCTATCTGTAGCTGTGCTCGTTACACTATTTGAAAGACAACTCGCCGCAAATCTGAAGATAATCGAAAAGGAAGATTGCCCGTTACCAAAATATCTTGAAGTAAAAGTTAAACAAAAAAGAAATAAAGCGTGCGCATAAAATTCTAGAGGATACAGTTTATTATATTTGCGGCAATTAGCCCTATTCCATCTTAGGAGGCAAAGCCAGAAAGCTACAGTGAATAATATTGCCCCTGCATCGCGAGAACATTTATGTTACACACGGGGCTACGGGGGATTCGAGCAGCACTCATCATACAGTCATACAACAACCTATTGCAAAGTAACAAATCTTTGGACTAGTGGCAGTCTGTCGGGTGCTAAAAATATATCAGTTGGCTGTTTTTATAGGTTTGTTATCTAGAATAGGCCTGATGACGAATTTACATAAAAAGCAATCTTTTTTCGATTTTGCAATAATATTGTGGTAAATTTTTCCAACGTTAAGGAAGACATCTTTCTTTCTGGGTCAAAACCAACGGCGTACACAGAAAATTTTGACGTTGAAAGAGCGCAAAAATGCAAAAGCACACTTTTGTGAGTGCTGGATGCATATTACAGTAGAAGAATTCGAGGACATGCTCTCGCAATTTTTTTTTCGCAAAATTATCCTCTGCGTTCGTGATTTTAGCTTTTTTATCTTATTTAAGCGCAATTTTAGTTTAAAGGCCTGGTCACACGAGCGAGTAAATCGCGCGAGTAACTTGAGCGAGTCAATCGCGCGAGTAATTACTCGCAAAAAGTGGTCACACGACCGAGCTACTCGCGCGAGTTTTTAGCTGCGAGTAACGTTACCACCCGAAAGTTATCAGGCAACCGTTCGCGTCATTATTATGCTTACTGTGAATCTGACTAATTTTGACAAAGCGGTATCTATTGATATGTTAGATTATTGTGTACAGCGGTATGCCACGAGTTAAGCGCCAAGTTGCTTAGCGCATATTTCGGTTACCTTGCGCCGAAATATCGCAAGATTGCTTAAACAGGTATGAATTTAAAAGAAAAAGAATGTTGGTGAAAAGATGTCCGTAGATTTTATCTGTGCTCATGTCGCTTTTAATAAATTTTTTCATTTTATTTATTCCCCCCCCCCCAGCAACTATCTTCCATGTTTTTAATTTTTTTTTTTTTTCAAAGCCTCCACGTCATGTAACACGAGACCAGCATCAGATAACTTGTGCAATAGCTTTTTTAAGCCTGCTACCTTGGCATTGTATTGCAGTTATTTTGATGGCTCGTGTTCCATATACCCTCAAAATCGCGAAAAATGTCCTAGAAAATCACAACTTCAGAATTCGACCACTTCATAATGAGCCAACAGCAGCTGCAAGCTTCCAATTTACTTTTCCATGCTGCCAGGTTTTCTTTCGAACAATTGAAACTAATGTCATCCTAAGGTTTTCTCTCTTTCGAACAATTGCCACTCTTACGTCATAATAAAGTTTTTTTAAACAGTTACAACTGTTACGTAATAAGAAAGTTTTTCCTTTTTTGAACAATTGCAATTATTACCTCATGAGTAGGTAGCAAAAGGAAATTTTCGTTGCTACTCGAGCGAGTAAAGTTGAACATGTTCAACTCTACTCGCGCGAGCAAATTTCCACTCGCGCGAGTGATTCTTCGCTGAGAGTAGGTGGTCACACGTAGCGATTAACTCGCGGCCTGCAAAATCATTTTATACGACCCGCGGGCACTTATAAAAATATAAACCTTGCTACTTACTGATATTGAGTGGAATATACGACATTTGCGGACGTTTAAGAAAAAATTGGGACATCTGCGGACGTGAAGACCTTTTTTTTGCTCTTCACTGTTCTGGATGGCTGCTTGACTCGAAGACCTTAATCGGTTCATTCGCAGTCTTCCTTCGGGTTGCTATTAAACCTCGCTTTATTACTGTATTTTGTTGGAGCTCGAAAAATAAAAATATTTCTGTCTGTTTGTCACTTGATTTTGAATGGAAGTTAGAACATCTGCGGTCGTAACAACCCTTATTTTGTTCTACCAATCAGTGCGGCCCTAGGCTTCAAAATTTTTTCCAATGCAGCCCTTCGTGCGAAAAGTTTGCTCCCTCCCCTGCACTAAGGTATTGTAGGAAAGAAAAAATCAATTCTGTCGTGCAAAATAAAAACGCCGTATCTGCAATTTTGTCTATTTTCACTTTTTCAAAATTTGCTAGTAGCCTACTCGTTTGGTTCAAATTTTAGAAATTTTAAAATGAAGTATCTGCAACTATTTTCAACCTCTTACGAAATAAATATGACATACCTTTCTTTACGGTCCACAATGTGGTAATTGTTCTAAAACAGGATTTTTCAACGTGTTTTATTGCTTAAGGCTCATTAAGATGATAGAATATGGCGGTGGCTCATTTACTTTTATCAAAAAGCGTAAAATGAGTGTAACAGCTGAATTAGGGAAGCTGATGTTACTATCTAGTCAAGGTCTGCGGCCCATTGAAAAGAGTGCCGCGGCCTGCAATTGAACCATAGGCCATAGGTTGAAAACCACTCTGAAACATCGTCACAACACAATTTAATGAAGTTGCGTCGTTACTGTACAACGTAAATACGACGTACCTGCATTTCAATAAAAGCGAATTAACAGGCAGTTCATTGTACGCATTAGTAAAACTTTGTTTTAAAAAGTTGCCATCAACCAAAAACCTGTAATTTATGCTATTCAATATTGCATTAGTAAGCATTACAAAAGCATTTTGCAGACGGCGTTTTGCTTTGTAACATTGGCGATTTTTGGTGTCAAATACAACGAAAAATACAGCTTACTAAATTTTTTTTTGCAAGCAGTAAAATCTAGTAGTTTCGGATTACACTTAAAATACTACCTTATTTCGTGACCACAAAACGATAGCAAAATCATGTTGCTGTTTACACTGTGATGACAAAAGAAATAGTAAAATAGATTTTCATCAGTAGCGTCATAACGCAAAATAGCATGCATTCCAGTGTTGTAGTCGAGATTACTTGCTTGTCAATGGTAATCTGCCGTAAGTGATACGGCGTGCTTACGTTGATACATATCTCGTTTTAATCCGATGATTACAAAGTAGAAACACCTTTATGTGTGCTAACTAGGGCGAATTTTAATTGATCTAAAAATCTCAAAAAATTGACTTTATTTTAGCAAAAAATTGACTTTATTGACCTAACGAAACAATCAAATAAAAGAACCAGTCCAAAAGAAAAACACCAAAGTCACTTCAGTTAGTGCTTAGATTATAATGTACGTACATATAATGCCGCACGTTTTCTGGCAGAAAGTTAAACTGCTCTGCGTAATTGCGCAGAATCCAGAGTCGTATTCAAGTGTTTTGCTATTCGTTGCATTGCAATCTTTGTAACATCAAAGTATGTTCGAATAACTAATGCATTGTCTTTTCAATTCTAATGTTTTTGACTACCGGTACGTAGCGACAAAAATATGCAACAAATGAAAACACGACGAAAAGCTTATTTTATCATACACGAATTTTGCCAAAATTGCAATCGTGCAAAGCTGTCTGAACGGATCTTCACAATCGAAATCAATGAAATTACATCAAACATTATATTAATAAATTAAGCATGTGTAAAACTGTAACACCGGTAACAGTCTGGCGACAGCATACACCTCCCTGGTACCACCAACAGTTACGAACTTCCATCTTTAAATTATCTCAGTTATCTCTTTTAGAAAGTAAAGTAGAATTGCGCAAAAAAAGCAAGAAAGCAAAAATTGACCTAATAAAAAAAATTGATCTAAAAAACAAAAAATTGACATTTATTGACTTTATAACTTCATCAATACTAATTCTACGACAGTGAAATTTTGTTTCCACGTTGTTAGAGTTCTTTTCTACTTCCCAAAAAAAAAAATTGACTTTATTGACCGTGAATCGCCGTAGTGCTAACAGTTAGCTCAAGTTGCTAAACGCACACGTTAGCTGGTATCTCAGCTCAGTTGCTAAGCGCGTTAAACCGGCTGTTAGCTCAGTTGCTAAGCGCATACGCTCTCGGTGCAGGAGGTTTAGGATTGGAATCCCGGGTCGGTCAAATCGGCACAGTGTCGCCAACGGCTCGCCACCGCTGCGACGTTTCTTCGGAGCTGCATGGCTCAGGCGCTAAGCTACGAAGATGGGCCCCGTTACTCTATCATTACACGCTTCGGCGTAATACCAGAGTATAACAAAGATTTGATCTTTTTTTTTATATATACCAAAAATTCGGCTGCTCCTGCATCAGATTACGAAGGCCGAGTGGTTAAGGCTGAAACTCCAGTAATAACTTACCCTAACCAGTGGGCCGGTGATACGTCACTAGTCGGTGCAGGCGTGGGTTCGAATTCCACTCGTAATCAGATTTTTCTGATTACGTTTAGCCTGACATCTTGGTTGGTTAGATTCAAGCGGTATTCATTAAGCAAAATTTTTTGCTTGACAGTTTTGCATTACCTTATAATAATTGCCTCTTAAAAATTCAAATAGTTTTTTGCGTTATTTTCGAAAACTATATTTTGCAGCTTTACGGCGTTTTTACTTTGTATGGTAAAGCTATGCTTTTTACATACAATAAGAAAGAAGACAAGTTTATACATTAAAAGATCTTGCTTCTGGCACACTAAACCTTAAAATTTTACATCATAGTTTAAATATACAAATATGAGCAAAACTAAATAGGCCTGTGACCCCAAATCTGCCAGTCGTGCCACTACAAATGCAGCTTCGTTATTAGTCTGGACGAAATAGAGTGGAACGTAAAATTTTTGTATGCATAGAGTGTTTTGATGGATTTGTGATGTCCTGAACCTGGTTAAACGAAATCCGTTTGATACCACTTTGTCACCCTTGAGCGTTGTGAAATAGGAGCCCCAAGAGTTTTCACTCAGCTCCATCTAGTGGTCAAAAGTACTTGGTTATTATACAGCGTATTTCAGACCTGAATTTATTCAAACTTGATGTTGTTCGTTTTAGATGCAAACATACCACAACTTTTTTACACTTTGGGGGTGATGACGTCACCTATGACGTTATGTAGGCTTACTTGCCAAACAACGATTTCTGTAAATCACTTTTTTGTTACTGACATGTTGGTAAATGAGATTCTATTATGTATCTCGATGTAGTTTTTTTAAGTGACGTAACTGATGACGCCATAAAGACTGTACAAATATAATTAAATGATGCATGCCTAATAGTTATAACTTCCTATTCAATTTGCGAGAACCATTGACAATATCATGTGAAACGTATCTTTAAACTACACCTAAATCTGTAGACTCTTATAGTAGATGACGTCATTAGTAGCGTCATAACCGAAAATAGCATGCGTACAAACTGCCGAGTTTTTCGCACATTAGTCCTCTACGCATTTTTTTTTTCTGACAGCAGTTTGGACACACCTGTAAAACTTGCTTCTAAAATTTTTACTAATCTAGTCTTTGCCATTACATATCCAATGCAGCCAACAAAGTTCACTAGCGTGTGTGTTGCTCTTAATATGGGAATAAAACCTTCAAGCAAACGAGGATAGACCCACGTAATATTGACCACTACCCGACAAAGTTGTTGGTCCGCTGTGAAAAGAGTAACAGCTGATTCAGTGCTTTCGGTTTTCCTTTTGGTCTCCAGCATACGTGTTAAGATGGCACTATAGGATCTGTTGGCGACAAATCAATCAATTGGCAATATTCAATTACAGAACTTAGATTTTTATGCCTCATTACTTTCGAGGCATAACCTTGCATTACATCCAGAATATTCAGAAATTTTAGTTTTGGTGCAAACGTTTTTAAAAAAAGAAAAATCGAACATTTTACGACGATGTTCCGCAAATGCTCGTCTTGCAAGAACCTTGAGAAAAAGTAATGACCGGATGCAGCAGTTGAGAGCATTTTTGGCTTATTTGGTGCTTTATAGAATTTAATAGACTCTTCGTGTAGTTTGTAATCTCGTTCCTTCAATTCCTTAAAAGTACCACTTTCTCTTTTCAGCTTTTAATTCTGTTGACAGAGTATACAGCAGGTTTGCGAACTCGATTGAATTTTATTCGAGTTCAAGTTCCACATATTTTAGCTAGTCCGAGTTCAAGTTCGATTCTCTAATTCAATTATTTAGGAGATCGAGTTCAACAAAAATAAGCTTGTTCGAGTTCAAGTTCGAGTTCAGACAGGTGAATATCCAAAATCGAGACAACTTTTTCATCGCCGGTGCTCGTGTAATTAAAAAAATAAATGTATTTCGCTTGTGCAGTAGGTTCAAGACTATTGTACCTCAGCTGTTTAGTACCATCGAAATTGTAAGTTTTGTGGTCACAATTAAACAACAAACTATATTTCGTAGTGATCTTTTATTTCTTTTCAACCATTTAAATATCTTTCTGATGAACTCGAACAGTTTTATTCGAGTTCAGAAAAAATATTTTTTCAAGTTCAAGTTTGAGTTCTGCAAAATGATCGAGTTCTTTTAACTTCGAGTTCGCAGTCATGGTACGCAGCATGGCTAAAGCAGAGTTTGTTTCACCCCGTTTGGAGTGCTGACGTTCGCGTCGAAATTGTAAGCATTAGCCTGCAGTAATCCCATTTTCCTAATTGATGATAACACTAGACCTTTCACCAAACTAAGCTGCAACAGAGAGTTTAAACTTCTGTAAATCATCAGAGGTTATGAACAAGTTACGCCATAGTATGGGGCGCCATTGTGAAAAAACGATTTAGCAAATTTTGTACGAATTTTCAGCAACATTTACAAAGTTTCACAGCTATTTAGCTAAAGTGAAGTGAACTGCAGCTAAAACGCTTTGAAAAGTACAATAACAGCCAAAGTGTAACGACATTTAATAAATAGCAGCGATATTTATTAAATAGCGGCGATATTTAATAAATAGTAGCAGCATGTAATAAATAGCAGTGACATTTAATAAACAGCAGCGACATTGAATAAACAGCAGCGACATTGAATAAACAGCAGCGACATTTAATAAAGCGCAGCGACGTTTAGCAAAAGTGCTTCGAAAAATCAAAGTGTTTCGGGTAATATGCTAATGAGATCAACAGTGTTTCCATTTCTTCAATTTTCGTAACATCCAATCGGGGTTTGTCCATTTGTCAGATCTCAACCGTCTCATGTCCTAGGTTAGTGCATCGTTGCAACCAGCAGTTAATTGCATTTGGACAGAAGAACGCTTGCATAAATGCAAAGTTGTAACTTAAAACTATTTTGGGACAATAGAATTAATGTAGCGACTTGTGTTAACATTTTTTAGCTGATAAGGCATTATGAACGGATGAAGCTTAGCTTGGACTAGACCTAGAGCAGTAGAGTATTAGCATGTCTTGGTCAAGATTTTTCACATTTAGAAAAGATTGTGCATTTATTACTGAAGTTCGTGATGTGCATTTGAGTATGTGTAGCAGTATAATACAGTTTGCAGTAACTTGTACCATAGTCTACCAACATGTTTAGCCATAGACTACCAGTATCACCTGATCATGGTATTCCAGTCCAGGCTCAGGGCTAGTCCAGTACGGTGGTTCTTGCAATTAAATTGGACTTTTGAAAAAAAAACTTGCTGTGACCAGCATGTCTGAAGTACCAGTACTGAGTATCGATACCGTTTCCCCTCTGATTTTTTTCAACGTCTACGATGTACCAATACAATATCTCTTTTGTTAAAAGCAGTTACATCTTATTTATAAACTTTGCTTTTTCAAGAAAATACAAAAGGTGATAGGCTACCGGTATTATCTATGGATGATATTTCCTTAATTTCTACACGTAGCCTACCGGTACAGCCTATATACGGTAGTTTGCTGTAAATGTCTGTGAGTTTAGTCATTGCTTTTTAACGTAGTGGCTATTATCTGTGCTCGTTGTTTTAAACATATTTTTGTTTTTATTTATGTACCTATACCGGTATATAGTTATGGATGAATAATATTTTATGACAGTCAAAAAGATTTATTGCTTACCGGTATCTAAATTCAAAAATTTTCATGCTTGTTCAATCCACAAGCAGCGGAATGTAGTAACGAAACATCACAAATGATAGCATGAAAACGTGTTACAAAAGGTTGTGGCATGGATAGACGAGGTACGGAATAATGTATTGTAGATTGCCAAAAATGGCTATTGCTTACTGGTATTTCATATTATAGATTTATAATAATATTTTAGTCGTTGGACTTGTCTTTTTGTGTTATAGTTCTGTTGTTATAATTTTTGGAGATACCGGTATAAGCTGGTAATAACCTTTATATACTGGTTTAAAATCAATGCAGAAGTAGAATGCGCAAGACCTGTGCGTGTGATGTTAAAAAATTATAAACTATTTGAAGGGGGAAATAATATAGTTAAAAAATTGCTAAAGACTCTTCATTTTGCCGAAAAATATTTTCAGTTTTGAGTATGGTTTTATTGCTTTCTTTTGTTTTTTATCAATTTACATAATTAGTGTACTTGCATTGAATGTATATAATTAATTAGGGCTACACTTTTTTTTTTTTTTAGGGCTACACTTTTTAATGAACTTGTGATTGTCATTGTGATTTTGAAAAATTGTATGGCAAATTACTTTTAACACATTTTCAAAATTGTACCACTTTCAATTGTACAAATTGCTTTTCTTAACCAAAAGCAGTTTTGACTGTACCATTTACCTTTGAAAATATAAATATAAGAATATAAATAACTTAGATTATTTTTCAAACTATTGTGACCTTAAATTTAACAGTAATTGAGGGGAAACTGCAAAGTGAGCTTGCCCTCTTTGAGTTAACAGTCACCGGGTATAAATATGTCCAGTGCGATCAGCTCCAGCCGAAAATTGGACTTGTCATGTGGGATTTGTCACCGCTTGGCCATGTCGCTGAAAAGAGGTCAAACCCCAGACCTCCCGTGCCAATAGCAATGTTTTTTACCAATGCGCCAATCAGCTGGTAGAGAACAAGTTTTTCAAATTTTGGGTTTTTTACGTACTGGTAGAGCATGCACCAGGGTTGGAAATATCGATTACAAATCGATATCGATATTCTCTGCTTTTTCGCCATCGAATGCAAAAATTCTCTACTTTTTTTCGTTATCGATTGGGGCTTTTCCCTATTTTTTTGCGTGGTAAATCGATATTAATTAATCGATACTTTTTTTTTCTGAATAAGTTCTTTCAAAAATTTTATTTTTCGTTATTTTTAGTACCTTATCTGTTTTTTGTGGTGTTTGCAGGTTAATATTTTTTTACATCCGCATAAGAACAGTTAGCGTGCGGAAAATTCCGAATGCACTATCATTTTATATTTCATTCCAAAACATACACTGCAAATAAAATTGGGTAGAGCTCTTGGTAAAACTCCACTCAACCCAATTCATATTTGGGTAAAACACGTTTTACCAAAAATATTTTGGGCATAAATCGATATGCCCAAAACATAACTTAAATAATTTTTTTAGGTAAAAAAGTTTTTGGGTAAACATAAAATTTTGTGGGCAAATACAATTTTTACCCCATTTTTTTGGGGGTTAACACACCTTCTACCCAATTGCGACTTTTTCGCTTTTGGGTAATTTTTAATACTTAACAAAATAATTTTGGGTATTTTTGAAAATTACCCAAACGTAAAAACTTTCGTTGCATTATTAAAAAATTTTACCCAACTTTATATTGAACAAAAAAAATTTACTCAAACATACAAGTTCGAAATTCTGAAGAATATTTTGTGAATACGTAACTTTCACTGGTTTTTCCTTTGCTGTATGCAGCTGAAACCTATACCATATAGAGTTATGCAGGTGATGAAGGCAGCAACAGCGTGATGCAACTTTTCCTCAGGGTCATAAGAGTCAAGCAACCACCCTTATACCGACGGATAAATCAAAATCTAAACAGTGGACTTTTATTGTTACTCAGATTTCCGAAAATAAACAGCATTCATATGAATTCTCGATATACCCTGCTGCTGCTGCTTGGACTCCTGCAAGGTCAAAGTCAGTATATTTTGGAATAAAATGCAGTGAAGTTTCATTTAAAAACTGCGCATAAACAAGGACTTTCTGTCTTTGAAATATCGTTTCAGATGTTGACATTTTGATAAATAATTGAGCGTTGCAGTTTCGAGGTGCTATAAAGGGAGAATCTTATAACTTTCTTTGCCCTGAAAGATTGGCTTGGACCGATCAAGGCGTGTTTAGAAAACCTGCTATCGCTTGGCCACCTGCCATATTTGAGTGACGTAGCCAAGGGTGGGAGGTACCGGGGCCATGGCCCCTTAAATTTTACGAAAACAGAAAAAAAAAAACGATGTAAAAACTAGCACTCACTTTGCTTACATTAACCTATACAGCATTAGTCATGAACCCCTTCAAATATGTTTTGGCGACGCCACTACGACCTGTCTATTTCCTAAAGGTGCGCGAATCGTGTTAGGTGACTTTCCCAACTGAACAAGTAAACTAACTGACTTGTATTTTGCACGGTTGTTTCAACACTCGACGTCAAACAAAGAAGTTGAATTACAGATCTCGAGTCTTACTAAGCTATTTTGGCTGTTAAAAGCTATTATCTGATATACTGTACGTGCATCTATTGGCCAATCAATTTAAAGTGATAGGCTCACCTATGCTGTGCAAGTAAAAAAGTTTTAGTGGGTTGTGTGCACTATTTTTTTCTCTGGACAACAGTCCCGGATTAAAAAAAGGGAATTAATCTAACCTTATATAGGCTCAGTATAAACGAACAGTGTGGAGAACAAACCGACAAGCTCGCTTTTGCTGTCGTCAGGAAAAGGCACTAGGTGCTTGGTGGAACTACTTTTTCTTTTTGTTGCATAGATTGACCTAAATATTATTACATACGCTGTTTTCAGATAGATCGGTAGCTGAGCAAATGCGCGTACACCAAAGATTATAGGCTAAAGCAGTGATGAAGGTCTCAAGACCGGTCTCGGTCTCGAGACCGGTCTCGAGACCGATTTTTAGCGGTCTTGGTCTTGGTCTCGAACATATTTTCGTGGTCTTGGTCTTGGTCTCGAGGTGTTGTGGTCTTGGTCTCGTACGGTCAAAACTGGTCTCGAGACCGGCTTGTTTTTTGATACACCATGCAAACCTTTTGGCTGTTTTTTAAAACATGTACTATTGTTGCCCCTCTCGGACGCAATAGACTCTGGTTTAACTCGTGATTGTGAGGTGCGAAAGTTGTTTCGTGTCGCGACTTTAGCTAAATTCTCGAAATCCCACGCGCACAACTCATAGCTCAATACAGAATGCTCTAAATCCCAGCACGCTACCACGACACAACTCAAAAATTCAAAACAAAATTTTTAAATCTCACGCTCGCAACTCATAGCTCAATACAGAATGCTCTAAATCCTAGCACGCTCACTCGACATAACTCAAAAGTTCAAAACAGAATTTTTAAATCCCACGCTCACGCCACATTAATTTGATTTCGTATACAGCGAAACTAATTAATAGCAGGAACGATTTATTTTAGGTTACAAAATAATGTAATTGACAAACTTCCGATGCTTTCTTTTCTGACGGAAGGTAGGCATTCTACTTCTAGACAATTTATAGTGCAAACGTGAACATTTGTTAGCTGCATATAGTCAATGGCTTACGCGGTAGCTAGGTAGAATAGACCTCGGGTTACAGAATAGAAATTGAACTGCAGAGACCGTAAACCTAGAATTACTGATTACTTTTGACTGAGTATAATTTATAATGTATGAAAGGTTATAGCAATTACAGTAACAACAATGGTAGGCCTATTAGGATCAATTAGCTGCTGAGGATAGGAGATATTTCGGATTCATTGTCGAAAGATTGTTATGCAGAAGCCTTGTAGTCAAAGAACTGTAGTGTCGAACCCGAGATCAATGTTTTTAAGCTCACAATCGCCTCAGTAACCATAGGTTTGTATTAAATAATAATTTCACAAAATATTTTATCAAGTATTTCTTAGTTATTCCCGCGAGTATAATGAAGATTTGATGTAGTTCTTTTATTTGTTATCACCATTCTCCGCTGGTTTATCAGGATAATGTCTTGCCTTTTATCAAAGGAGGGTAACTGACTCCACGCTATAGACTAAATCTATCTGATGATAATAAATAATTATTAATTTAATCGTTAATTGCTGGTATTATTCTAAATGTTTGATAAATACGACATCCACAATTCCGCATAGCTTTCACGCCAAGTCATTCAATTATAATATAAGTTAGTTAGTTAGTATTTATTTACGAGATAAACAGAAGCAAATATAAACAAAGGACGAAGATAAAAAAATTATAAGCCTATAAGTTACGCCTAAATATTAGGAAATTTATTGCAGGCATAAATAATACAGCAATAAAATGTCTAAGGAATCTGCGATAATAAAATTTGCTTTTGTAAATCATAAAGAGTACCAGGACAAGAAAGCAGGAAATGAAAAGCACTCGGCCGTTTGTAAATTTTGCTCCAATCAGCATACTATATCGGACAGAAAAGGAACAACATCTGCCTTTACTAGGCATTTGCAAAGGTTTCACAAAGCCAAGTAAGTATAAGCAGTTTGTTTTTTCATTTTGTTTTCGAGAGCATTGACAATCTTTATTAAATTCTGTAACCACTACTGAAAGGTTTCGTTTTTTTTTAACTTTTTTTCTTACGTACATCTTTAGGTATACCGAATATTGCCAAAGCGGTAACTTGTTAAGAAGTGTAACCGTCCCATCCAATCAACAGAGTATAGCTTCCTATCTATCGCCTGTCTCGGCTGCTGCTTCCAGTACCAGAGACGTATTATGTTCAATCACCAGCATCCACGTCAAAAGGCGATAAATGATGCGGTTGCCCAAGAACTGATAATCGGTTGCTCTTTGCCGTTATCAATAGTTGAAAATTCTCATTTTCAACGCTTCATGATGACAGTTGAGCCAAGGTATAAGAAGTTGCCTGATGATTTTATGTTTTTGGATAAAATCTGAAGATCCTATGTGTAGTTCCTATTTAATAAGTATGAGGTATCTTATCAAACAGAATCTGTTTCATAAGATACCTCCTGTGCAACGCGTTTCGCGGGAAGCAGAATGTAGAGGTTTTAAATTTTAGTTTTTATAGGTTTTAACTGATCTGAGCATTGAGCAAATAAGCAATATAAATTTTTATCTTCGGAGAATTCGAAGATTTCTTTCGTAAAAATCTTTTGAGTATTTTGTTTGAAGTGGTCTTATCGTAAACAATATAGCACAATAATATTTATAAAGTCTCATAAAAAATTGAAATGTATTTTAAGTTAACTTATGGTTACAGATATACCCCGATGTCACGATCCACCCTCACGAAAACGACTTTACCTCAAATGTTTGCTTCAGTAAAGAGTCAAGTCGAAGGCATTTTGGCAAAGCAGTCATTCTTTTCCGCTACAGTTGATATTTGGACCGATCGTGCTATGCGCAGTTATCTCGGAATCACAGCCCACACAATCACTACTGATGAAGTAACAAAGGAAATGAATTTGAGATCATTTTTGCTAAAATTTCAAAGATTTAATGGTTCACATACAGCGGAAAAAATTTCAGAAGCATTTCACAATGCTATGGACAACGACAACCTTAAAAACAAACTGGAGATCATTGTGACTGATAATGCTGCTAATATGCACGCTGCTTTTAAAACGTCTTTTTCCGGAATCCGCCACAGTGAAAGCGAAGATGAAGAATCAGAAGATGATGATGAAAATTTTCAAACGGTAGAAAGTGGAAACGATGACGCCATTGACGCTACGCTACAACTATTTTCTGAAGAGCGAATACCTTGTTTTGCCCACACTCTGCAGCTGACAGTAAAAGACGGCTTAAAAGAAACTAATAATTTGGATGGTTCGCTGGGAAAAGTTTCCCGCTTAGCTGCGCTGTTGCATCGCAGCACCATTTTTAAAGAAAGGTAACTTGTCATAATCATTAAAACATAATTTTAATTAAAAAATTTACATGATCACGCTTTTCAACATGTTTTAAGAATTGAGGTATCCAATTCCTATTTTTAGATTCGAGACAAAGTTTGGGAAAAATAAATCCATTCCTAGAACAACTAGTACCCGATGGAACTCGACCCTGCACCAAGTGAAATCGTTGCTGAGGTTTGATTGCCGATCTTTAGCAGATGTTTGCGGCAGAGAGTTCAGTGAAGCTTCACTAACATTGCGAGAATGGAATCAGCTGCAAGAAATGTGCGAGGTTCTTACTCCTTTCGGAGAAGCGACAGATTTGACTCAAGGTAATTTTTCCTCATATGACCCTAGCCTATAAACCTGTTCCATTGGTAAACTTTTGGAAACCTTTGCAATAATCAATAAAGATAAATGTTGCACTTTCCTAAAATGGGTATTGGGTATGCTACCTTTCTTTTCCACAAAAAATGAGAAAAGTATTCTCACTGAACATGAAATGGCAAATATTCTTGATTATGATACTGGTTTGCTTTGCAGGAGAACAAACTGTCACAATTAGTATTGTGATTCCTACGGTACTTAATCTCAACAGCCACTTGAAGGCCAAAATGGAATCTGTTCGTTCTTGCCGAGGACTGGTCACTGCTCTGACCTCTTCCCTGCACAAACGATTTATCGGCATATTCAAGAACTGCCACATGAACAAATCACCGACAGCATCTGCTCACTTGGATTCTCCCTTTGATGAAAACATCTATCTCATTGCCACTACTCTTGATCCAAGGTTTGCTCTTGACTGGGTAGACGAAGATGTCGCATTGGATCAAGAAGACATTGATAGACAAAGAATCCGAAACAGACTTAAATGCAAGGTTAAAGGTAAGATTAATGCGTATTTTCTTAACATTATACCTTCGGACACAGCGAATATAAAGCAAAACTAATTGTATTGGGCTAACTTGTGAAGATACAGTACAGTAAAACGTATTCGCTTTCTGCAATTCCAATCTCACTATTATAAATATTCTGTAATATTAACCTATCACTAATTTTACAGAAATCGTCATTACGGCTGCTGAGCGTCTGTCACTCAATTCCGCCGAAACACATGCTCAAGAAAATCATTCCACCACCAGCTGTTCTTCCCCTCCAGAAAAAACACCCGATGCTTCGGAGGCGCCAAGATTTTCTGACAAATATATTAGTAAAAGGAAACCAGTTAATCAAACTGCGAACCCAAGATCACAACTCACGAAGTATTTGAGCGAAGTGGCAACCATGACTGCAGGGCCTTCAAACATCTTTGACTTTTGGCAAAAAAAGAGCAATGAATTTCCTGCGTTGTTAAAACTTGCTAACCATGCATTTTGTGTACCCGCTTCATCAGCTCCCGTTGAGCGAATTTTTAGTGCGGGTGGGTTAATGATGCGGCCACACCGAGCAAGGCTCTCGTCGGACATGTTGGAGATGCTTGTTTATTTGAAGTGTAATTCGCAATTTTTAGAAAAATAAAAATTTGCTATACAGTTTATTGCTGGTGTTTTAGATCTGTTTTAGTAAGCCGAATAATTGCCGGTCTCGGTCTTGGTCTCGGTCTCGATTCTTGCTGGTCTCGGTCTCGAACCATGGGTCTCGAAAAACACCCGGTCTCGGTCTTGGTCTCGAAAAAATTATCCGGTCTCGGTCTTGGTCTCGGTCTCGAAGCATGTGGTCTCGACTACAACACTGGGCTAAAGCATTGACTGTTAGAAATCTAAGCAACGCAGTAAAAAATTTGCAAGAGGGATGGTTGAAACTGAAGAACTTGAACGTTATGGAAAAAAATCTTAACAGCCATAATGTAATACAGTTCACAACAGTTTCAAAGATTTCATCTTTGTTTATAGAATTTCTTGGCTGTTGCACAAACAAAAGTGCTGAGGTAGGCATTAACGTTTAGGCCCCAGAAAACGTTTTAGTAAAACGAAGTATGGAAATGGGTAAGCAGATTATCGAAAAGCTCACTTGTGCAATATCCCCTTTAACATTCGCAACACTATCAGTATTGGTAGCGTATTTAGGGAGGCATTGGGTCATGCCCCCCCCCCCCCCCCTTTTGACTCTGCCTTTTAGTAAACAAGAACAAAACTAATTGTGCCAAGTATAACTGAAATATGCCATACTCTTTTGATGGTTTCTGTTGCTTATGGCTAGGGACGGATCTAGGGGGGTAGGATGAGGGGTATGCATCCTCTACCAGCCATTTTCAAAGTTGTTTTGGATGTATACAATTTTTCCATAATTTCGAACCTCTTCGATAGCGACAAGCCTTACGCCTTGAGCACGCATAACTGAAAATGTGCGAACAAAATGCATCATATTTTGCGAAGCACTCAGATTAGGGTCAAACAATTTGAACAAAATTTGCCTGAAAATTATTCAAAACGCATTAAAATAACCATTAGAGCATGTAAATTTTCAAAAATTTTCTGAGGGAGCATGCTCCCGGACCCCCCTTGAGACTTTCTTGCTTCTCAATCAGCTTCAAATTTGTTTTGCCGAAAAAAATACTCTTGCAAAAAGTGTGGAAATTATGGCTCCTCCCTTCAAAAAATTTCTCGCTACGCCACTGAACACTACCATTGGTCTTCAAGTTTAAACCAATCTGAAAAGTCTCACGGCGCTAAAGAGAATAGATTACATTCGAAATACCTAACTATATACAGGTAATAGAAAAGCAATCGCAAAATATAGCTTCTTTTGCCAGCTTGAGAGCCATACTTTTGTGTGACAAATCATAGGCAATTCAAGATAAAATTGGACTTAATTTCTTCATTTGCAGACAGTATTTTATTTTAATTTAAGAAATAATTTATTTGCGAAGAGCCTGTACACTGATCACTGCATGCAGCAAAACTAAAATCAAATTTTAAAAAATATTGGGTATGGAGCACCCAATATGGAGTACCCAATATGACGTATTTTCAAAAATGCCACTAGTGAAATATTGTCACGATTCTTTGTTTTATATACAAATCGGAACATGTGTAATACAGTAGAACATCAAAATTGCTTCGTGTGAGATCCTCCGTGTGAAATACAATGGTAACTATAGGCGTTAACTGGACCCTGTAGAATAACACACTAACTCATACAGTGCCCTGCAAATGAGCGATGATGGCAGCGTGAACAACTTTTGGGTTTTTGTTGCCTAAAAACATTCGGGTAGCGAAAACCCAATAAAATTAATTGGGCTCTTGACTTGGGCTAAAATAGCCCAACGCATAATGGTTATAGTAGTCAGTCACAGTATACTCCAGTTGGGTAATCTGCACCCAACTTAAAAAGTTGGGTTTCTCAACGTTAATACCAAAAAAAAATACTCAATTTTATTTGCAGTGTAACACGAGAAAACGTTTGCTTAACGTTTGGTCACTTGGTATCGCTTTCTAGAAGGCAGGCCAGGGCCTGGCAGTCCAGGGCCCGGCAGTCCAGGGCCCGGCAGTCCAGCGCCAGACAGTTCAATGCAGTTGTGAGACTAATAAAGTAGTTTTTGAATTTTTGTTCACCAGCTTTTTTTATTTAAAAGATTACATCTGATACAGGTAGGAATACTTTTGTGTTTCGATAATTGTAGAAAAGGTTTATAGTCAACAGCGTCTGAAGTAAGCCAAGATCAAAGGTAGAAAGTATTTCAGAGAAAAAGTGATATTTGATCTTTTTTATAGTGAAAAGTGAGTAAGCCTTCTAGTATTCCTGTTTTAAACTGCCCATCATAATATGCGATGTATGGGGCGCCATTTGGAAAAAACTAATTGTTCTGTGAACCATGTCTTTTGGGCTTATTCAAACCATAGTTTGTCCGATATATACATCGAAAATATCTTAGGCTACTTATATATCGGACAAATTGTGCTCCAAGTCGGACCAAAATACACGCGCAAAATAAGTCAAGACAAAATCGCTTTTTTCTTAACGGCGCGCCACACGTCGTCACACACATGCCGTTTCAAAAAAACAATTTTGTGACCCATGTTGTTTGAGCTTATTTAGGCTATAATTTGTCCGAGATATATATAGGAAATATCCGACTTATATATCGGACAAACTGCACTTAAAGTCGGACCAAGAAACACACGCAAGATAAGTCGGGCATTTCCAACTTATTAATCGGACAAATTTGCCGTTTAGAAAAAAAAAAAAAACTTTACGTTTTGTGACCAATGGTGGAAACTCAAATCTAAACCGAAACTTAAAAACCCGATTTTAAAGGAAATTTTGGAAACCCAAACTGAAACTGACACCTACTTGGCCAAAATTTGGAAAACCTAAACTTGAACCAAAACCGTTTTTTCTTGAAACGTCAAAACCGAAACTGGAACCAAAACTTGTTCAAAATTTTTTAAGGTTTCAGGTTATAAAAATTGTCATCACCATCCTTACCAGCACAGTTCCTTTAACGCTGAGCGTCGAATAGAGAAGCTGTGAATACTAATTTTTGGGTCTTTGGTTTTACCGGAATCGGAATCATACCCAAGTCGACAACTTCTGAAGCAATTGCTCTCCTCACTCGGCCATCTGAGCTGCTACTTATCATCGTAATAAAACAAAAACGCCAAGAAGTAGAGGATTTAAATAATCCGTATTCACAGTAAAATAACTTTCTTGGATGAAACTTAAACCGAAACTGAAATCCAGAAACCGAAGTTACGCGAAAGCAAAACTGAAACCAAAACTGGAACCTATTTTTCAACAGCCGTGAAACCAAACCAAAACTGAAACCTGACATCTGGGTTTCAACACACCGAAACTGAAACTGACACCCTAACGCCAATTAGCCAGGTTTCCACCCTTGTTTGTGACCCATGTTTTTAGAGTTTATTTAAACCATAATTTGTCCGATGTATATGGGGCACCGTTTGAAAAAAAAATATAAGTTGTGTGAACGATGCTTTTTGAGTCTAAATAAGCTCAAAAAACATGGGTCACAAAACGTATTATATTTTTTCCAAACGGCGAATTTGACTGATATATAAGTCGGAAATATCTGGTGACACGTCCTAGTGTAGCCGACGCCCTATAGCTATGCCTTCGACACCGACATTCTCTACTTTGCCTAACCTGAAGCCAAGCCCCCCCCCATTAGCATTAACATATGTTGACGCTGTCAGCTGAGTCAGAGAAGAGTATCGATTTGACGTTATCGATTGATCGATATTCTCTACTTTTTATTTTTGTTATCGAATGTAGGAATTCGCTACTTTTGTTTGAGATATCGAATTATTCTTTACTTTTTCAATATCGATTTCCAACCCTGGCATGCACTAATAAGGTGCTGCTATGCTTAATGAATAAATTGTGTAGGTATAATATACAATATTTGTGAATTCAACTACCTGTCAAGCTGTTTCACTTGATTTCATGCATTTTGTGAATAGTAAAAAAGCTTTCACAAACAGGCTCTTTTGAACATATTTCTTTTTTTAAAAGTAATGATGAAGAAAATTAATGTTTTAACTTTCCCTTTTTCCGAAGTTATGATTGGTTTTAACCTATATAAAATAAAGTGCAAGCAACCAGAAAGCTTAATTTATAATCGTCTGCTAATATTTTGCAGAAGATACGTGCAAAATCGCATGGAAAGGCATGCACGAAAAATACAAAATAGAAAAAGAAGAAGAGTGTTGATGATCCGATCAGGCGATGCTGGCTCCGAAAAAGTTCAATGTGGCTTGTACAAATCAATGGGCTTCCTTGAAACGTACTCACAGCCTCGACCCCGAAAGATTCGGTTCGACAAGCTGAAGAAGTGGAGTATTTTGTCGAAAGCGTTTCCCCGGCATACGAGACAGATTCTTTTATAAATAAAAAAAGAAAAGGTTGAGTGCATTATTAAAATTTAGAGTTGGATTATAGCACTGCATAGCAAGCTTTACGGAAAATGTTTTAACTGGACTTTTTCTGTATGCTTTCAGCGTTTTATGTTGAAACAACAGAATATGCATGGTATCATAACTTTGTGATCATACTAGTTACAAAATTATTTGAACTTATTTCGTAGCGTTTCTAGTCATCAATTTAGTTGCTGCATTGAAATGACATATCCTATTTCTTAGTACCAAGAACAAGGAAAAGATGCATAGCTTTAGAAGGCGATAAGACAGATGCCCTTATTGAAGCAATTAAATCAACCAAAGATTCTTCTTGAGGTAAGATGCTTTGTGCTTTGATTTTGTGTATTGTACTCTTTGTGCAAGATTTTCGTATCTTCCACTAATAATTTTTCCGAGATTGTCAGTGCCGGCAGATGGCGCAAGAAATGTGTGCCAAATTATGTGCCAAAGAAGATTATGTGCCAAAGAAGGAACCCTCTGTCAGAATGAATGTAGATTTGCCAACATTTGCATCTGTGGCAAAAGCGCGAGGCTCGTCACAGCTAAAGAGACCAAATTGTTTAAACTTTCAAACTGAAGATAATATCAAAAGAATGGAAGTACTAGATTTGTTAAAAAGTATTAATTACCCTGTAACGAAATTAGTTGGAATTGCTGACATGAAGTCAAGAAGCATAGATATCACTTGCAAAACTAGACAATACGTGGTGGAATTAGAAGAAAAATTGAGAAACGTCAAATCGATTTACAACTTACGACTATATGAATCGGAAAATATTAATGTTATCCTTGGCTGGGTTCCCATACCTATGACTAATGAAGAAATTAAGACAGAGGGTGAGAAAAAAGTAGGAAAAGTGATCAAGGTTACTGCTAAAAAGCACAAAGACGGACTTCTATCGGGAATTCGCATAGTTACAATACCTAAGACTATGGTTGAACAGAATCCATTGCCTAGTTACATCTCCATTCTTGGCAATGAATTGTATGTCACGTATACTGGTCAAACATTAACAAGTAGATACTGTCAAGAAGCTGGACATATACAAAGCACTTGCCTAAAAAAAAAACAAGATTTCCCACAACTTGGAAGCCAAGCTGCTGATCAATCTAGCAGTCAGCTCGAGCCTGAAACTACGACTGACCTTTCTTTGAACCGCAGTGATTCTTACAGTAGTTGCTCTGATCAACCGGTGAATTTGAGTAAAAGAAAACGCACTCACACTACTTCAAGACTTGAAGCAACAGATGCATTGCAACCAAAGCTTACAGTTTTGACACATTCGCAGTCTTGTGACAGTGTCAGCCAGCAAATGATGAAACACAATAATCTTCCCCAAACACACTTAGTGGAAGAAACTATCAGTACTTTCGAAACTACGGATACAACTACTACGCAAAACAGCAATGACAGTTCTACAGACATGTGCTCACTGATAGAAAGTTCACAAAACTGGTGGCAAATGACAATACAATTTCCATGCATCACTTGCTAAACTGAAATCTGGGTTGATGAAAAAACAGTCAAGACGACATGCAAAGAATGTGGAGAAGAGCAATATGTCGCTCGGCCTTGCTGCTCTGAACCTACATCGAACAAACGATTTCCAGTGAACATCAATGAACAACATACGGTATGTTCTGACTGCAATTCAGACATGGTTAGATTGCCATGTTGCAGACAATTATGACCTAGTTTAAAACTTGATAATAACATTTATGATTGTGTTAATTGTTCAAAATATTCCGTTGCATGCACTTGCACTAATATTAACTGTTTACCACCCAAAGGATCTAGCTGGAAATGCAAAAATTTTGCTTGTGGTCAGTTCACAGTGCATTGTGATTGCGGTAGACTGACCTACCAAGATCTGAAAAGCAAATACAATTGCATATGCGGTTATGAATTTGAATATGATATTGAAACTGGTATTGCAACTTATTGATTTATGTTTGTGATTTGCTTTTTCAATTTTTTGTTTACTATGTCTTGTGTTATAGCTAGTTTCAATGATAATGGTCTACGGCAAACTTTAAAACGAAAAACAATTTTTCATTACTTAAAACAAAAAAGTACACGATTCATTGCAATTGCGGCAGAATCACATCTCAAGACCTTAAAAGTGCATATAAATGTCCATGTGGCTTTGAGTTTGAACATGATATGGAATCTGGTGTTAGCAAGTTTTGATTATTATTGCTTTATTTTCATTATTATTTATGTCTTGTGTTAAAGCAACTTTTAACGCCAATGGTATAAGCGAAAAGCTGTATTCCACTATCTCAAACAAAAAACATATGATGTAATTTTGTTGCAAGAAACCCACTCCACATCTGCGGATGAAAATTTATGGAAATGTGAGTAGGGAGGGAATATTTTGTTTTCACACGGAAATAGCCACTCAAATGGGGTAGCTATTTTATTCCACCACAAATTTAAATTTGAGCTGTGCTCTGAGCATTCAGACTCTCATGGTAAATTCCTACTTACTGAAATTAAAGTAAAAGAAAATTCATTTCTTCTTGCAAATGTGTATGCACCAACCAAAGACGAGCCAATTTTTTTCGATGGCTTATTTTCAACCATTTCCGATTTTTCCTCGCTAGATTATATTTTAGCAGGGGATTGGAATGTTGTCTAAGATAATCAGATAGATATGGATGGGGGGGGCCAAAACATGCGAATAAATTATCAAGGGATAGATTAAAATCATATATCAACCATTTTGCCTTATGTGATATTTACCGTGAATCAAATCCGTCGCGAAAAGCTTACACTCGAATCCAGTCTCAGCCTTACACTGCAACCAGACTTGACTTTTTTTAATTGATATCAATCTTCGGCACCGTATCAAATCTACTAATATTGATTCTAGTGTATATTCTGATCACAAAATTGTCACGATTACTCTAAATTTAAATTTTGAAGAATGGGGAAAAGGCTATTGGAAATTGAACAGCGATATTTTACTAGATGATAAATATGTGGCGCTTATTCAACAAACAATAAATGATTTTCGTCCCAACAATCCGGAGAGACATGTATCACCGCACATTTTGTGGGATTCTCTTAAATGCGTAATCCGAGGCGAAACGATTAAATATTGCACGTTAAAGAAAAAGATCCTCAACGAAAAAAGATTATCCCTTGAGTCGAAACTGGCCATGATGGAATCACGATTAGTTAATTGCACTGAAAAAGATAGTAAATATTTTTTTGGTTTACAGAAACGTAACAGAGAAAAAAAACATTAATTGCCTGAAAAATGCGCAAGGTATTTTAATTAATGAAAAAAATAACGTTTTAAAAGAGCTGGTACATTATTATGAAACACTTTATTGTAACAATGAATTGTTTAATGAAAGTCAATGCTACGATTTTTTTAAAATGACATCGTGCCCAACTATTAATCAGGCCCAAAAACTTCATTGCGATTTCCCCATAACTGAAAATGAATGCTTGAAAGCTATTTGCCAGCTAGCCAACAACAAGTCACCGGGACCGGATGGTTTTTCCGTTGAATTTTACAAATGCTTTTGGGATGATCTTAAACAGCCATTTATAGAATGCCTAAAATACTCCATCAATAAGGATCAACTCTGCAAATCTCAGTATGAAGGGGTCATAACCTTGCTACCCAAACCAGGAAAAGACCTTCTTCTTGCCTGTAATTACAGACCCATCACGTTATTGAACTGTGATTATAAAATTATTTCAAAAGTGATTAATAACAGATTGTGTCCATTGTTGCCCTCTCTTGCAAGCCCGGATCAAAGTGATTTTATAAAAGGTCGCAATATTGGAGACAATATACGTTTAATGTTTGACATTATTGATTATGCGAATTGTAAAAATGTACCAGGTGCGGTGTTATCTGTCGATTTGCAAAAAGCTTTTGACTCTTTGAATTGGTCATTTATTTTTGCTATACTAAGAATTTACGGTTTCGGTGATTTTTTAATTGGTTTAATGAAAATGATGTACAAAGAACCAAAATGTTGTATTATTAACAATAACTTTTAAGTTCTTTCTTTAATGTTAAAAGAGGGGTACGACAAGGAGATCCCTTGTCTCCTACCATTTTCATTTTATCTATCGAGTATTTAGCAATTTTGTTTCGACAAAGTATTTCATACAAAGGATTAACAATCCAAAACCATTGTTTTAAAGTATCTTTATTTGCTGATGACACTGCAATTTATTTGAACGGTAACTCTTCTCAGTTTAAACATGTGTTTGATATTTTACGTATATTTGGAGAACGATCTGGTTGCAAAGTCAATATCGATAAATCTACAACATTATACATTGGGTCAAGTAGAGTTAATGTCATGAAACCATTTTCGACTGAGGGATTAAAATGGGTTACAAATACTATCAAATATTTAGGTGTACATATTCCAATACAGAACTGTGATACTAATTCCGTTATTGATCAAAATTTTTCGTCGATCAATGATAAAATCAAAACAGAATTAAATATATGATCATCAAGAGGATTAACATTATTGGAAAAAATTTCCGTTTTAAAAAGTATTATTGTACCAAAAATAATGTTTAAAGCCGCTAGTCTACCAGTGATATTACCCGATTCTTACATTAAAAAAATTAACCTAGTTTCATTTAAGTATATTTGGGATTCCACGTGAGAGAAAATTGGAAGGTCACAATTATGTTGTGATATTGTAGACGGGGGAGCTAAAATGATTGACATCAAGCAACACATGTTGGCGTTGCAATTTAAGGGAGTAGTAAAATTATTTGACGAAAATTACACAGCCGCATGGAAAACATTGGAGAATTTGTGTATTGATGAAAACCTGTTTTTTTGTATCTTGCGTTCCAATATGAAGATGACAAATATGATGATTACCAAACTAGCATTTTTACGTTTTACCCGGTGTACTTTATTGGCCTTAACATCTACCATTGACGTTTCAGAAATCTTCTGCGATAATAAATTTTTGCGGCTAAATAAAGCAGTAAAATATCAAAATAAACCAATGCTAATAAAGGAGTTCTTAAAAGTTGGTATTTTTCATTTCAAACAATTGACTGATTCGGATGGGGAAATAATATCCTATGATGATTTGGCACTGTTAAATGGTATGCATCCAAATAATTACAGATATATAAAACATGTCAAATTGATATCTGTTATTCCAACGCACTGGATTGGGGAAGCACCAACATCAGACGAACTTTTTTGGGTTTCCAAGGAAAAGCTAAGGAACTAATTATTTTCCTTGGGAAATCCAATAAAACAGTTTACATGTACTTAAGAGGCAAATCGAGATTGCTACCAATAAAACATCAACGAAAGTGGTGTGATGCATTGCAAATCTTACCAAATAATATCGACTGGAATAAAATATGTGAAAATAATTATTTTGCTACAAATGAAACAAAGTTGAGATCTTTTCAAATCAGATTAAACTTGAGATCTATTGTGACTAATGTGCAACTTGCTGGATTTGGTATTGTTGAGAGTACTTATTGTGTATTTTGTTCTGAAGAACTTGAAACAATTAATCATTTATTTTGTATGTGTAAATTTGTTGTAACTTTTTGGCAAGATCTGTCCGATTGGCTTTCGGTAAAACTACATCACGATTTTAACTTAGAAAATCTACATAAATTATTTGGGTATGAAAATTGCAATAGAATATTTCAGTTTGTTAACGGATTACCTTTTATTTGCACGTTTTTTAATTTATCGATGCAAATATTCTAAATCAAGACCCAACATGGTACAGTACTTTAGTCTTTTTAATTCAATTAAGCAATCTGAATATGTAATAGCTAAAAAGAAAAATAAATTGGGGTTACATCTTCGAAAATGGGGTCAACTATGTTGAAGGAGGAAGGAGTTGTTTGATAATAATGCTTGTTTTATAGTGTGTATTTATCGCATTTGTTTTATTATCGCAAAATAAAAAAAAATAAAAAAAAAATAAAAAATAAAAAAAGTCTTCCATTTTGGCACTACAGAACTAATGTAGCACTTGTTGGATGAAATAAACATTAGTTAATTATTTTATCTTTACTAAGCATTTTCACGATTTTATGTACTGTAGATTTGATGGTCACTGCCACCAGTAAATCCTTCTACTTTTGCATCGCCGCAACCAGACCAAGTAATTTTGCAAAACAAAAAAAAAAAAAAATTGCAAAGCTGAAAAGAACTGGGATTAGAATTGGGGAGCAAAAAGAATATTTTTAAACATTCAGTGTGAATTATATCTGCTGCACACACGTGTTATAGGGACGGACAGACCACTGGACCCGCTGCAGCAACGTCTTGCTTGCTAATTCACTACGCTGTTTTTTCCAGAATGTGAACAACGTCGTACAGAAGTTTTCTTCAAAAGTGTGGGCATGGAAGCCAAAAGTTACCCCAAGCAAAAGAATCAAGTTTTAAAATACAGTCATAAACTTTCTGTGTGTTGCTTTGGAAAAGGACGCTGAGGACAGTTATCATTTTTTCTGGCTCTTTTAATGAACATTTTTGTGTGTTTTTGGCGTTAGATTGTACTTTTCCATTTCGTTATTTTCATTAATTTTCACCTTGTTTTGCATGTCACTCACGTTTTTTTAAATGTTTTTTGTATTTTTTCTATTAAAACATTTTGCTGTTAGAATCCAAGTAATTGATGGTGAAGCTGACAAAATATTTTTTCGATTCTAGCTCGCGCACTAAGAATGCAGTGATAACGTTGATAACAACCAATACCTGCTATGTTTGGATTAAGATTGGATCTGCTCACAAGTTTTTGATGAGCTTGGACTAAGATTTTCAAACTCCAAATGAATGTTAAAATTAAAAAATTGATAGATTCAACCCTAGTACCTAGCTTCAGTACACTGAGCTTGCTTTTATATTTCGCGCCTGATCCGCAACAAGAAAAGACAAATTTCGCGCTAACTACATTGCCATGGTTTTGTTCAAGAGAGTGAAGCGTATCGCGTCGTTTAGAAAGCACGTCACGACGATTGCAAATGTAGTGTAGACCACTGGTTCCCAACCGCCGGGTCGGTCCGCGTTAGTGTTTTGCCGGTCTCCAAAACATATTCTTCCCGCAACTTATGCGAAGCAATTCTATCATCTTTGGCTTCAGTAAAAAAACAGCAAAGAAATCTATCGTATGCCTCGTTTGTCTCTCATATTGGCATCTTAAAACTGCAAGGAATTTCTTACCAACTTTGATTTTGTTCGACAGTATGTTCATAAATTGACGTTATTGTTTGAACTGATTGAAGTGTTGTTTTAATTTTTGCGTTCAAGTATGCAGCCAACGCCAAAATATTGACTTATTTTCTCCCATTAATCTAGCTGATGGTTAACAAATGCGGTTGTTAGCATCTGAAATATGCCATACTAATGGCGAAATTTTGCTGCAGGTCCGAGAACGTTTTGTTTAGTTTTTACCGGTCCGCTGATGCAAAAAGGTTGGGAACCACTGGTGTAGACAGTTTGCGCTTTTTAAGCACGTACTGATAAGCCAAGCCAGTAAGCCAGAACTTCACGCAGGGTTGCCAGCTTGGCATTTTTTATGCCAAATTCCAGAAATTTGGAATTTTTTGAAGTGGTTTGGCCCTGAAAGTTTTGTTTGGCGTATACGTCATAGTTTGGCATATTTTTGGCATTTCTTATGAATTTGGCATTTTTTTAAACAATACTTAGCATTTTTTTGTATTTGGCAACATGCTGACAATTTTGATTAGCTTTAGCTCAGGAGTGGGGAACTTGGGGCCCGCGGGTCACAAGCGTTCCGCTTAAGTTTTGAATGTGGCCAGCGTCAGAACTTTGTTAAGGGTACGACACACCAGTAGAATAGAAAACATTAACTAAAAACTGTTTCACGTTGAAGTAGCCTACATGCTATATTTGTGACATAAAAACCGCGTGAAAGTATATGATTTTACGGTAAAAAATAACTCATCTTGAATAATTAGTAAATTTGTGACGTAAAATTGTGTATTTTTGAGGCGAAATTTACTACTTAAAAGTAAATGTGGCCCGCTGAAAATATTTTGCGATCAATGTAGCCCGCTAAGCTTTTGCGGTTCCCCACCCCTGCTTTAGCTAGTGCTGGTGCTGATTTATAATACAGCGCGGATAAGTCAATTGTTCGGTTTGCCTTATCCGCATTGTATTTATGGCAACTCCCGCTTGGAGTAAAAGATTAATGAGATGTTTTTGGTGTAGAGCAGGGTGAGCAAACTTTTCATTCGAAGGACAACATTTGCAAAATATATGAAGCCGAGGGCTGTAGCCTACTGATTGGAAAAGCAAAAAGGTCTACGCGTCCTCAGATGCCCTACTTTCCACTGAAAATCAGTGAAGAGCAAAACAATAATAAAAAAGGTGTTGATTCCAGTGGCGTAACCAGGTTCATTTTACAGGGGTGGCAACAAGGGGGCAAGCCTTGTTCAAGAGGGGGCAACAGTTTAATGACATCATAAGTAATGACGTCATAATATAACGCGCTGGCTTGGATTACAGTCACTAATACCGTTCAGACTGAATCTGCTATTGTTGCGGTAATAATTGTAGAATTGTATTGAAAGAAAAGTAAGGCAATTTCAGACCGACTATGACTTTTTATCAAAAGACATGATAACATGACTGCTCACGTGAAACTTTAAAGTCACGACAAAATTGAAGACAAAAAGAAAGCACATTAACTGATGAAAGAAAGCCTGCTTTAAGTTTTCGCGGTTCATTACAAAAAACGACAAACAATTAGACTTCAAGATGCAGCGATAAATAGATAAATCCACAACAAAACAACGTTGACAACTCCCCGCAGCGCAGCAGTGGCGACTACCACTATTTTTATCACTTTTACAGCGAAAAACCTGCGCTCGCATAGTTTACACACTGTTACACAGAGAAAATCAAAAACTTTTTCTTCCGTAACTTGATTGATCTGGTAAGCTTTGAGGAAAACGCGAAAAATATAACTTTTATGTACAATTTTTCAGGAGGGGCAAGAAGGGGGCAAGACCTTTTACAGGGGGCAATTGCCCCCCTTTGGTTACGCCACTGTTTGATTCACGGCAGAAGTTTATATTTGCCAGAAGCAGAGGTTTCTTTCCTATAAAACCTCTGCTTTTGGCATTCTTCAAGTTCTGTATTCCCAACCAACGAGTTTATATTTCTGTAAGTGTCCGCGGGCCGCATAAAATATAGCCGCATAAAAAAATTAATTTTAAATACGTGAAACGAAGTGCGTTCTAAAAATAGAACTACCCCCACCCTGGTAGTCCTTTTTTTAAGACGCACTGCATTTTTCGTATTTAAAATTGATATTTCGTTACATCAGGGCCGGCGCCCAAGGGGGCCAGGGGGCCCCAATTATAAAACAAGCTTTGTCTTCCAATTAACCATTGACATGCTTGGCTCCCCAATTAACAAGCTGTATCTTTTGAAGACAGAGGCTGTTGGACTTAATTTCAAACTTTGGTCCCCCGCCCGGATAAACGCGTGGCCCCATTAAGTCGACTGCTCTGGGTCCGGCTCTGCGTTACATTGGGAAAGAAAATTTATCATTTCTGGTGTTTATTGGCTACCGGTATTACTCGTTACAACAGAGTTCTCAAAGCTAATAAGCATTTGAAAAAGCAAACCGTTTACAGGATCCTAAAAATGGCGACTGCGTAAATAAAATAACGCGTAAAAACGGCCTAAATAAGAAAATGGCGACTGCGTCTGCAAAATCCTAAAAATTGGATGACCCGTTTTTGTTTAGGTCAGGAGTGGGCAAATTGCGACCCGCGAGACCATTTTATGCGGCTCGCGGGCACTTACAGAAATAGAAACTCCAGCCGTCAATCAAGCCGTACGTAGACTTTTTCCTTTTTTGCTCTTCACCGATTTTCAGTGGAAAAAATAGAACATCTGCGGATGTGCATACCCTTTTTTTGCTGTTTCAATCAGTGCGACCCATTTTTTCATATGGAGCTTTTTGTGTGAAAAGCACTGCGTTAAGTTATCACAGGTTTTGCGCTTGTTCAAGGTTGTTTGGCATATTTTGGTTCCGTTTGGCATATTTTTATGCGCTGTTTGGCATTATTTGCTCAGCTGGACCTGGCAACCCTGACTTCACGCATATATTATAGTGTAGACGCGGCTTTAGAGTACAGCCCCAGTGCAGGCCTCTGTATAATTCTTACAGTGGACCCACTCAATAAAAAAGTATTGTTACGTATGTCCACGATAACGCGAAACTTTTTAAGAAGCTTAGATGTTATGTTGCCATTTTTTATTTTGGTTTTCAAAATTTTTTATGCGTCTTGAGTACTTGATTGCTAGACTAATTAGGCAATAAATGAAAAAAGTGAGAAATTTTGATATGGGGTAAATGATAAAGGTATGAGGGAGTATGGGAAAGAATCGGGGGAGTGTAGAGAATTTGGGGAAGCATGAATGGTGGGAAAATTGGGAAAGTTTTGGTAGTTTTGGGAGTTGGGTCAAGTATGAGGGAATATAGAAAAAGGGGGAAAGTGTGTTAGGGGTTGGGGAAGTGTGGGAGAGGTGTGGAAGAGTGTATGGGGTTAGTGTGGAGGGTGTAGGGAAGTGTGTTGGGGTGTGGGGACGAGTGAAAAAGAGTGGGGGAGGTGTAGAAAAGTGTGTGAGCACCCCACACTTTTCTTTGTCGTGTGAGCACCCCACAAATGGAAACACTGTTGATTTCATTAGTATATTACCCGCAGCACTTTAATTGTTCGCAGCACTTTAGCTAAACGTCGCTGCGCTTTATTAAATGTCACTGTTGTTTATTCAATGTCGCAGCTGTTTATCAAATGTCACAGCTATTTATTACATGCTGCTGCTATTTATTAAATATCGCCGCTATTTAATAAATATCGCTGCTATTTATTAAATGTCGTTACACTTTGGCTGTTATTGTACTTTTCAAAGCGTTTTAGCTGCAGTTCACTTCACTTTAGGCTAGTTAAATAGCTGTGAAACTGTATAAATGTTGCTAAAAATTCGTACAAAATTTGTTAAACCGTTTTTTTCACAACGGCGCCCCATACCATAGTAAAAAAATGCTTCACAAGTTTTTTCTCTCTGGTTACAATATCTACTGTAGGACAACTTGAAGTAGAGTGCTACGAGCAGCAACTGCTCTTGTAATCATGTTGCCTACCACACAATGCTTCTGCTAGAGATTGCAAAGTTTTGTCAAGAGCTTAGTCAAGAGTAACTCTAAAGTTGGACTCACATTTGCCATTGCCGTATCGAGATTGATGTGTTTCTGATACTCCCACCTGTTGTGAGGCATGAATTGTATACCACTAATAGTTATTTTTGCTAACTTTGTCAGGTCCGGAGCCTTATCTTCTTCTTCCTCTATTTCCAAAACTTTGAACGCTCAAGACCAAAATATGACGATTCTTGCTAAACCAGGAGCTGAAAACACAAGAATTTTATTGCTGAAATAAGATTTCATTCCATCTACGGCACCGTTTCTGGATAACGTGATTCCTCCTTGTTCAACATATTTGTCGTACAGATAAACAGATGTCCAAAAATTTTCAGAATTTTTCCGAAAGGCATCAATCATTGAAAAAAATGTTCCATCTTCGGAAACGCTCTGAGGACCTTTCCTCGAAGCGCATTTGATGTTTTTTGCTGGCCCATAAATTCCTTACGACAATCGTCGTGGTACCGTGCGTCAACTGCATGGAGGTCAGACAGAGCACTTTGATTCCTATCTGAAACAGCTTTGACATGGCTATCATCCCGTGTCTTGCACACCTAGAGAAAATTACAATATTAATTTTATTTAATGATTTCAGATATGTTTATTCATCATCAAAACACAATGCGGGCATAATAAACACACTTCAAAACAAAAGAAGTTGCACTGCATTTCGGATACAGGGGGACTGCGAAAGACCTCACGGTCATGGAGTCAAGCAGCCACCCCTGTTTTGAAAAGAGAGAAAGAAAAACGATTAAATAAATGAATTTACGTAATTGTTTGCGATATGTGTGACATCATTAGTCAATCGAAATTATTCATACAGAGCAACAAGCACTTTTTTGTACTTGCTCTTAAACATATTAAAGGAAGACGTGTTTATTTCATGAGGAATAGAGTTCCAGATTTTGACACCTTGTTATTTCATACAACGTTGCATTGTAAAAGTGATACATAAAGGAATGCGTAAAATCATCTGATTGTGGGCGGTGGATCCAATAAAACGGTTGGAAATGTCGGAATTTATGACGAAAAAGTTTCAGAGAGGAGTGGGAAGATTATTACGAAAATAGCAACAAACTTATACCAATTTGGCTGTCTCTTGTTTATACAGGTCAGACAATTTCAGGATGTTAAAATGTGAATAATAAAAATCGGCGTTATCTTGATAGTTACCTCCGCCAATAAGTTTTACTGCTCTATTTTGAAGAGAACTGAGCTTCATTTGGTATGTCTTAAAAGTGGAACCCCAGACGGGTAATCGATATAGAAGGAGGGGGTGGACTAAGCAGTAGCATAGATTTAGTAGTATATCGCGCGGAAAAAAAATTTCTCAGTTTACAAATTATGCCAACCGACCTTGAAATTTTATTTTCAATTATTTTTACACGTGCAAGAAAGTCTAGTTTGGAATCTCTAAAGTTACACTTAAGTATTTGACTTCGTTGGTTAATAAGATAGGCTTATTGTCGTATTTTAGCGCAATGTCATTATATGAGACGCAATGATATGGAATAAAACACAACAGCATAATAAATAGTGTTGCTCCATACTGATAAATGCAAAAATATTATAGATTCATGAGCATTTTCCTATCCCTTACTTCAAGAATTGCGTCTTTAAAGCTTTTTCTTCCAGTACGTTCAGCTGTGTGTCGTAAAAGAGATGGGCGCCAGCGACTTGGGTTTTTGAGATTAATGGTAAGATTACAAAATTTTCCGCAAAATATGCAATGTTGCTTGAAATCAAAATCTAAGCTAGCAGAAAGTCTTGCTTTTTTGGCGGGCGATACAACTGAAGGCGATGATATCTTGCTGTTTCTCTTCAAATGGCGATTGACATGGTGTTTTGAGGTATAGGTTGATAAGCAGTTACGATAACATTGAAGGTGTTTCTATTACATATAGGCCTAGCATCTTACTGCAGTATTTCGTCAAATATAATGAAGTAATATAATTGTTTTTATTACTCATCAAAATAACTAAGTTACTGTTTTTTCGAAAAAGTCAGTCATCTCGCTATCTCTTCGCTACCTTAAAAAATTACTTATTTTATTGCTACTCCTCGATTTTCACTGAATCAAACGGTAAACTGCATCAATCATAACTGTCGCTTTGGTCTCCACACAATTTTTATCCAACTTCTGAAATTCGTTTTTTCAAAGCTAAAAGCAACTCTGCTGGAACAAAGTAATAGGCTGCATTCCACGATCAAAAGCTGTGAGACTGACACTATTTTTTGCAAGTCTATGACGTCATTAGCCCTAAACTGCAATTCAAACTTATTAAAAAGAAGTCAAGATTGAATAAATTTTGATATACAATTATTGTATTTCATAAAAATTGACTTGCGCGAACCTCAAATAAAAACAGGTATGACAATTTAACATATTTTATTTTATTTTGTACGTTTTTATGACGTCATCAGTTACGTCATGTTTTAAAAAAAGTTCCAACAACAATATTTGGCTTTTCATTAATCGAAAATAATTTCATAACTTACCAAACAAAAATTTGCATCGAAAAAACTCTCCACAAAATACTTCAAGCAAGTACGTGGCGTCATGGGTGACGTCATCACCCCCAAAGTGTAAAAAAGTTGTGGCATGTTTGCATCTAAAACGAACAACATCAAGTTTGAATAAATTCAGGTCTGAAATACGTTGTATAACAATAGAAGTACTTTTGACCACTCAAGGCCGTTGAGAGCCAAGCCGTGTCCCAGTACTAAAATTAAATCTGGGCCCCATTTTTTCATGTGTCTCAAAAAAAAAGATCATCACTTACGCAAATGTGCTATTTTTCACTCAAAATCAAGTGGAGAGCAAAAAAAAAAAGATCTTTGTCTTGCGATCTTGCGATGGCGCTATTGTGTGGCTAAATTGCATGTCAACTTTGTTTTTTGTATCCAGCCGGCAGGAAAATACTGTAACTTACATTGCAACGTAAGAAAGTTTTTCGAGCATTAATGCGGCCGGGCCCCTCAAAACATGACGAGCCCCTATACTTTGTACCCCACTGTCCCCCCCTCTCACCAGCCCTGTTACCACTAGGTGGAGCTGAGCAAAAACCCTGGGGCTCCTGTTTCAAAACGCTTAAGGGTACCAAAGTGGCATCAACCGGATTTTGTTTAACCAGCTTCAGGACATCACAATACCATTAAAACATTTTACGCGAGCCAAAATTTTACAGTAGGTTAACCCTAAATTTGCCGTTTTTCGTCCTGACTATATAGAAAAACAGGTATTAAGCATGCAGTTACCTCTGTATATAAGTTAGTGACGCTTGGGGAAGTCATATATCACTCTGGTACGTGATGTTAAGTTGTTGATAGTATTTGCATTGGCGTAAACAAAGAGGGCTATACACTGTAAAAAAAATTTAATGAATTTTACATAATTTATATGGCAGCAGTGATGCCATATAAATTGTGTAATTTTCAAGTTCAAGTATGTACGTATTGTTTAAAATCATATTTTCTGTTCAGTTAAATTACTGATAATCTGTATAATTACTCCTAACACTTTTTAATTACGCTTTTTTTGTAATTTTCATTGACATAGTTTAGTTCATTCACCGTATTTTGCTTTAAACTGAATCACTGAAATTTTGTATATTTACTTCATCATATCAGAAGTTTCAGCATTCTCAACTTACAGAACTTTAGTTAAAATATCCAAGGTCTGCGAATCTACATAAATTTGGAAATAAATTTAAAAAACCCAAATTTTGTACGCAAATATATTCGGTTTCGTAAAAACTGGTCCCATAAATTATGTTTGTATTCATGAACTTATTTTATACGTGAAATGGCCTATACACATAATATTACTGCAATACACATAGCAATTTTTCGATCCAGTTTTACTTGATTTTGCAAATAATATTACATTTTCCAAAATATGCTACTAACTATGCTAAGTGGTAGTGGCAAGTGCACCCCTATTTCCAGCTCCTCCGTCATAAAATTGTTGCAGCACCAGTGTAGATATATAGTAATAGATTATTGCCAAATCCAAGTTCGTTACCGGAAATTTATAGCCTATTTTCAGTCTTTGAAATGATTAATTAATACCAGAATATCGTTCTAATGGATAGAAATATGCGTAACATAATTCTTGTTGCGATATTATACTGTGATATCAAATTTTCTTCGCACTCTATGCGTCGTTTCTTTGTTTTGTAGGTGGTAAGTTACAATAGTAACATTGTATTTGATTGCTCAAGCGCGAAGTTTAGCTGAACCTATAGGCGCAATCACCGGAAAGGATGAAATGAAGTGATTGTTTGCTACTTTGGCTACATAACGGAATGACATCGCTAAATTAAAGCGCACCAAATTAAAGGCATAAAGTTTTATTATGAGAGATAGAACCGTCAGATGCAGAATTCCCTTCTTAGGGTAAGGGAATAATAAAGCAAGCTTGTAAAGCGTAATCGCTGAGGAAATCAAAATAGGAAAAGCAGTAAATTATACAGTAAATGTTAATCGTTTGTACAAACCGGCCGGTTGGCGCAATGGTTAATGATAGCGTTATCGGCGAGGGAGGTATTGGGTGCGACTCTTGGGTTGGTCAAATTGGACGCACTGACGCCAAAGGCTCGCAACCGCTGCGAACTTTTATCGGAGCTGCCACTATTTTGCGGAGATGGGCGTGGCCACTCGTTACACCGTTATACCGGCGTAATGCCCGCGAGTATATATATTAATGAAGATCGATTTTGCATTTTTGTTGTTTAATTAAAGATAAATAGGGTACGCGTTCAGTGATGCTGACGAAATAGTAGTAGTATCTTTTATTTCCGCACCGTCAACACAATAAAAGAATAGGATAAGAGTAGGGGAATAAAACGCGGCACAGGAAAAGGGAAGAAGCAACAAAACGATTAACGTTATGGCATGCAGGTAGGAGAAGAGGAGTTAACAGAATATAGGAGTGGGAGTGGATGCAACACCTAGAAAAAATGGTTTGCTTGCGTCATTGCAGAATGAATAACTTAACACGGCAGCGTAAGTAAAAAGTAAAAAAAAAAATTAAGCAAAGCTTTAGAGTTCAGTGATGGATGCGAATTTCATCGATGATTTTATGTAAAAAGCAACATAAGCAAACAGCCAAACCTTACGGCATTTTTCTTCTGATTTTGAAAAACAGGTCAGCGATGAAAACTTGAACTCTCACTCCATAACATAGGCCTACTTATATATAGGGAGAGGTAGCCTATAGGCTTTCACTGCTTCCTTTGATTATATTGTATTAATAGAATTACTTTGCCTGAGATCGCAGTCGTGAAAAAATCTAATCAAAAGCAAGTAATGCGATATAAATATCAGGGCAATCGTATGTTCGTTTGTATGTTTTTGAAAGTCTTCATATAGTCGCTAAAACTTGAATTTTTTACATTCCATTTTAATTTGGTAAATAAATCTCTACCTATCATTTTTTATTTAAGGCCAAGTGCAGCGAACTTTCTTTGAACGCCTATGCAACTCTTGAGTTACAGTATATGCACTATTTACAAATCAGGATTGATTTTCAAATAGTAAAGACACCCATATGTAGATGTAAATGTAAGAATAGTTTTGTTTATTTGTACTCCCTTGAGTGTCTTGGCATGCAACAAAAAAAAGTTCTCGGGTTTTGTTTCGCTATGTCCTGTTACATAGGCTACGTGTAATGCATCATTGATGGTGAGTAACGCTTTACAATAATACGCACTCGACCGTAAACGCTGTGTAGCATTCATCTAAATACTTTTTGATCCATCTTATGTTCAGCGAAAAGTTGTACAACTAACGGATGAGAAAAAGTGAAGATTATTTTGTTCATTGCTAAACATAGTCCTTGATACTAAAGTAAAAGCTATTTATTCGTGTTTTTATCATTTCTTTGCGATTGAATAAACAAAATTTATAATTAGGTAAAACAATGCAAAATAATTAAAATCTATTCAGCTATGAACATTTAGTAAGAAAGTTTATTGCAAGCATATTTGCAGAAAACTGAGTCACCTCATAGACAAAATGCACGTACGAAAGAACGTTGACTTTAGTGTTTTAGCTTGTAGGTTATACCGGTATTTATTCGGTACCGGTGGATGAAACGAAGGGTGTTTTAAAGAATATGGCTTAGTATTAGTAGCAAACGGGGATAAAGGGGCAATAAAGTCAAAATCGGTGTTTATAATATGAAAGAAATTGCTAAAGATAATTTTTCAAAAAATTTTCACGTTGATCCGGTGCATTTTTATTAGCTAATTCAGAAGATATCGAGCTTCTAAAAATAGCTGATCCTCTAGGAAAATTACGTCATTCACTTCCGCGCGTGAGTCACACATGATGTTTACCGAGTGCAAATCAAGTTTAGACCTATTTTATTGTTATCGAGAACAAAACAGAATACGACATTGTAAAATAAGAGGTAAAGACTATATGCCGAAGCGTTCAACGTTAGACTATGCTCCACAAATATATTATACTGCATTCAAGTAAGATGGTTTTGGTGCAACTGTAAAACCAGTGCTAGAACTAAAGTATTTTCGAGTTTATCAGTTGGCAGGCCAGTCAGCAGACCACTGAGTTATTGGTGGGCTATACTCTGCTGCTATACTGTGGATGTTCACAAAATAAACATGTAACTCCGTGGTTGATGAAGTAGACCATCTAGGCCTACTATGTGTACCGGTGTCCGGTAACCTACCAGTTTCACGTAAGCAGGGTCGGGAGAAATAATCGATATTCGATAGTTCACCAACAAGTAAAGAAATAATCGATTTCGATGGTAGTTTGAAAAAGCAAAGAATAAAGAATATTGTAATCGATATTCGATATTATACTGAGTGATTTTAGCTTTTTCGAAATACATGTACTGCAAACCTAGTGTTGACACCAAATGCACGTTTGCAAGCAAAGTTAATGGTACTCGCCAGAATCACAAATCTTGTGAGATGCTAGTTTCTCAACTCTCTGGCAACTCTTCCATATTGGCTTTGCAATTTGCTTTTGTCCTTAGTTAAGATTAAGAGAGAAATACGATAGTTTTGCTGGTACAGGTTTCCGGAATGAATAGGCTATATTATTGCGAATATTAGCCAGGGCTTCGGAGCAGCCATAAATCTGATGCTGCTCCGGCTCCAGCTCCGAAGCTGTCATTTATAAAAATGGAGCTCCAGCTCCGGAGCACTCTTCTATAAAAATGTTGCTCCAGCTCCGGCTCCGGAGATTTTTCTACTGCGGCTCCAGTTGAAGTACTGTACATTTAAAATAGAGGTTTACATGCATTTAAACAATGTATGACTTTTTAACATTTACCACTGCAAAACGAAACGCAGAACAATCAACGAAATGAAAGTGTTTATTGCAAAACAGAATCGAGTAAAATGCTCATAAAAACTGAATACAAATGCAATACCACACAGGGAGCTGGAGCCACAGCTTTGAAAAAAGTTGCTCCGGCTCCAGCTCCTAAATTTTAAATAAAGCTCCAGTTCCAGCTCCGGCTCCTCCCTAAAACCACCTGCTCCGGGGCTCCGGCTCCTAGCTCCGGTTCCAGCTCCGAAGCCCTGATATTAGCGCCAAATAATTGAAATGACAATAGCAATGATGCTGATAAAACATTTCAAGCAAACGGATGGTTAAACATTTAAACCACAGCAGTGACATTTGGCCTTTGATCAGAATCGAGCATGATGGACTCGGATAGTGTTTTCTTATAATTTATATGCAATTTGGTACGCTAAGTGATAAAATTTTTCGGGTCTTCGCCTCATGCCCTATGAGTGCTCTGCTCTTTTGGGCCATGTTCTTTTGAATCATTGCCTATGGTCCTAGTACTTTACCGGGCTTGCAAGCCTTGCATGTTGTGTAAAACATGTTTCTGCTATACGAGTAACTTAGCCGACTTACAATTTGTCAATTTTCGCAATAAATGTTGCACTAGTTTGGAACTGGGTTAGCGCTTTGCGCACAGTCTTGATTGTCTTCAACATTAATCAATATCAACAACTATACGTTTGGGTATCTATCTGCTGATTGATGTGCTTATAAAATTGACTTGGGAGTTCTAAGACTATGTGGAGATTGCTAAAATCTGTAGAAGGGTAAATAAGCTTGTGTTTATATAAGCAGAAACCAGGCGAGAAAAAACATTTATTCAAACGAGGAAGGTGTACAGAATATGACGTTATGTGCTATTATGCACTTTCATGCTGCTTTATTATTTTTAACACCAATTTTTGGACTTTGCTACAAATGAAAAAGTCATGAGCTCTACAGGCTGGCTCAAAGCTCGTAGTAATACCATAACCCTTGCACACCAAATACCTGTCCCCAAGGGCTACAAGCCCCCAAAATATTTTGCTCCCCAAAATTGTTAGACTAATTGAGCACTTGACTGTAGGTGTCTATTATTAACAGCACACGCCGAGTGTGTGCGACTTTATTTTAGATGATGTCTCTTAACAAAGTTTTTGGAGGACTCCCCTTAACAACTTTTTTGTAGCCCCCTTCCCAACAACTTTTGTAGCTCCCCTCCCACACTCCGGACGCGCCTGCAAGATCAGCTTCGGCTATTACTTTTTGCTCAACTTCAAGTACTGAGTAGTTATTGAGCGCAGGCCTCTCGGTACAATGACAGATCGTACAAAAACTGGAGTTTGAGAAGCAATTTTATTGATAAATTCAGTAGTGAAGCGGTCTCACTGCTGAGCTGTATGCGCTAGTAGCAACTCATATCAACCTTGAGATTCCGTCTACGTTACTTCTGGTACCGATACTGGGTAGGCCTATGATTGTTTTTCAAATCAAATCAAAATCAAATCTTCAGTATACTCGCGGTATTACGCCGAAGCGTGTAGCGAGTTGCGGGGCCCATCTCCGCGGCTTAGCGTCTGAGCTACACAGCTCCGAAGAAACGTCGCAGCGGTGGCGAGTCGTTGGCGACACTGTGCCGATTTGACCGGCCCGAGAATCAAACCCCAGACCTCCCGCACCGACAGCCTGCGCTTTGCAACTGAGCTAACGTCCGGTATGATTGTTTTTCAGCAAACCAAAATATAGAAGGCTATCAGCTGATCACTAATTCAGTAGACCACCAATGAAGCAGTAAAATTATCGGTACCTATATACCTACACCACCACTAAACTGCTAACTTTGCTTCCATAGTGCAATACAAGGCCTAGCTACCTACAGCCTAACCAATTGAGCATTTAGCCGTATGCGCCAGGGCCGGCGGAACCGCCCCCCGAACCCCCCCCCGGCCGGGGGGGGCCAGGCCTGGTCAGGGGCCCCGCCCTGAACACCGCGGCGTTTTTTTACTAGGAAATGATTTAAATACGTGTTACGATGCAACATTAATTTGGTTGTGTGCGTGTGTATAAAAAGGTGCTGACGGGGGGGAAGGGGAGAGAAAGAGTTGAACAATGTTGGACTCTGATTGTGCCGCTCTTGTTTGAAATGTAGGCATGATCGCTTGTGTGTGAACAATTTTTTGATCTGCTGCATGAACAAAAGCATAATTTTCTTCTGTCAAAATACACCTTTTATGAAATATAAGTTATAGCAACAATATTAACTTCCAATTTCATGCGCCTTGCTTCGAATGAAGTCGCACGTGGTAGGTGTTTAGAGGCTTGAAGGTTTTACAGATTTACCCTGGTTTTTACACTAAAGCTTTATGGGTGTGTGACTCCGCAAGCAAAGAGGATCAAAATTGGTTTGTCAAACGGATCGTTAAAAGTTCAAATTTATGACATATTACAACTTTAAGTAAGAGCTACTTTAACTTCAACTGTTTTTCTATGCACCGGTTATTGCCAAATGGATTGATGATTTTCTTGGATACTTTTCTCCTGCTTTTTCCCATGTGATGTCACACTGTGCTGGGCAGTTTGTCATTAATTTTAATTCATTATTGTGACGCTTAATAGCGCACAAAACACAGCCAGTAGTTAAAGTGCAAAAACGATTTTAGGTAAAACATTTGTCGGTAGTTCGGTAAACGCTTGCTCTGTTGCACCAGAGATCGTGTTCTTAAGAATTAAAATTTAATAAAAATGAGCATTTTTCACGAACCAGTTATACGCAGGGATTCCATACAGGAGCGTGTTTAGGGAGGTGGGGGGCATTGTGCCTAACCCTCCCTCCCCCATTGACTCTGCCGTTTAGTAAGAGAACAAAATTAATGGTGCCAAGTGACTAAAATATGCCAGACTCTTTTGATGGTTTCTGTAGATTATGGCCAGGAGCGGACCCAGAAGATTAGGATGAGGAGTGTGCATCCTCCCACCTGCCATTTTCAGAAATGTTTTGATGTATACAATTTTTCCATAATTTCGAATCTCTTCGTTAGCAATGACCGGCCGTTAGCTCAGTTGCTAAGCGCACGCTTTCGGTGCGGGAGGTCTGGGGTTCGATTCCTGGACCTGTCAAATCGGCACAGTGTCGCCAACGGCTAGCCACCACTGCGACGTTTCTTCGGAGCTGTGTAGCCCAGGCGCTAAGCCGCAGAGATGGGCCCCGCCACTCGTTACACGCTTCGGCGTAATACCGCGAGTATAATGAAGATTTGATTTTTGATTTGATTCGTTAGCAATTAGCCTTACGTCTTCAGTACGCATATTCGCATAATTAAAAATCTGCGAGCAACATTGCATCATATTTGGCGAAGTACTCAGAATTAGGGTCGAAACATTTAAACAAAATTTGCCTGAAAATATTTAAACAGCACTGAAATAGCCTTCACAGCGTGTAAATTTTCAAAAATTTCCCGGGGAAGCATGCCCCTGGACCCCCTTAAAGCCTTTCTTGTTTATCAATCAGCTTCAAATCAGTTCTGCTGAAAAAAACTTCGCTAGAAAAAATGTAGAAATTATGCCCCACCCCCCTTTTAAAATTTCTTGCTACGCCACTGGTTCCATACTGTTTGTATTTCAAAGATTTGTTCTTATTTTGAGAGTCTACACTCTAAATCTTGGAAATTCTTATTGCCCTTATTTTTAAGAAATGTCCTTATTTTTGGCTAGCGTCCATATTTTGTCTTATTTGGACTTCATCGACCAAGCTTTGTATTATTTGTCTTGCCTTATTTTTTGTCTTACCGCCAAAGATTTATTGCGACATCATAAAAGCAACACAATCTTATTTGGAACACAAAGAAACAAGGTATAGATAGGCATGAAGCATTGTTAGCACTTCAAGCGATCTAGCTTAGATTTCTAACTGGGGTAGGCCTACGTAGAAGCAAAATCGAACGCAATCGCATTTTGCGTAAAAACATATCCGTCAGTTGAGAAATTTGCAAGGAAATAATGTTGCGACAATAATAACAGTCTCGTTAGCCTTGCAAGGTTGACGAGACTCATATCCGTCAGAATCGTTCATCAAACATCGCACGAATAAGTCGAATATTCATAAAATGCAAAATCGGGTGAAAACCGCATTCTGTGTAAAACCACCTTATTCCTTTCATTCTGCTTGCGGATAAAGGGGGCCCCACGTGAAGTTTTTGGGGGAGCCTCAGTTAGCCTAGCGCCGGCACTGGTATGCGCTAAGTCTTTTCTGGAATTTGCTCACGGTCACGTAGCTTAAAGACAAGCACTGGACATTGCATGCGGGTGCGATCATAAATGAAAAACGATTTTGTTCTAGCAACTCTGTTTCATTTTCAGCTGGGTTTTTGGCACAAAAAAAATTATATCAGCAAAAAAGGAATGACATACCGACAAGCACTTTAAATGTACTAAAATAAGATAAAATAATCTGGACGAAAAGAATCGATTATCGAATATCGATTTAAGCCGAAAAAAAGTAAAGACAAGGCCATATTCGATACTCATTCAAAAAAGTAAAGGCTCCAATGCATTCGATGAACAAAAAGTAAAGAATATCGATATCGGTTACAATCGATTTTTCCCAACCCTTCACGTAAGGTAGCAGTACTGGTAGTCTAGCAGACTGCTGACTGCTGGCTAATATTTGTAATCAGTCAGCGTAATACTGTACCTTTCAATCCACATTTGTCAAATACCAATAGTCCACTATTACCAGTGATGAGCAGGATGAACCTTTATGTACTAAAGCGATAACGATAGGCCTAATCGATAACTTCAAAAAAGCCCTGTGCAATACCGATAATCGATAAATCTCAATTTCTTAAAGTTTCTGTAAATTTTTTACGAAAAGAAAGCAGTTTATGGACTCTGCCGAGGCCATGAACAAAACAAAGAGAGGTTTATTTAATTGTAACAAGACTTTTAATGGACACCGTGTATTTTTCCCATAGCGCCAGCGTACTAACTTTGAAGTTTGAACACTATAGGAACAAAGAATCGTTTATCGCAATAGTTTATTGGCGATAAAAAAATATATTACAAAAGCGATATCGGTAATCGATAAATCAAAACTATTTCGAGCGATAACGACAATCGGTAATAAATTATCGCTGATAACTATCCTCGATAAATTATCTCGATAAATGCCGATCTCTGACTACTACCAACACGTTCAGCCAACTGCTGTTTCGCCACAACAATTCCTCAAGAAGACTGTCTAATACGAAAGAATATCAAAATTGCTGCAACAAATTCGCAGAGAATGTTTCGACGTCAAAGTGCGCGCTAACAAAGTGAATCCGTAAAAAAAAGGTTGCCAACGAAAATGCAATAGTGTGCACCTCCATTCCATGGTGGTCAAAAAGCTGCAATAACTTTTAAACGAATGCATTTTAGGATGTAAATCCAACGCCCTCAGACAACATAACTTTTTTGCTATTTTTTAAGCTGAAGTGAAAAGTTGAGATTTATTGCCCCTTTAAGTACTTTATCTTTGAAAGTCAGGTGAAGCATTATATTACAAAAGATTAGGCTGTATTTTAATACAGTGGCTTCGCCGGTTTTGTAAGATAAAAAGCAGCATGAAAATATTGTAATGTGATTATGCGGGTTAGACATGGCATCGCACTGTTCATGAGCGGGCTTTTTTTTTGGTGGGGAAATCCCAATCGCTGCAAGCGAGTTTCCGACATGCACCGATACTATTTCAGCATGAAAGGAAACAACCATAGCACAAAATGCTGGATTATAAATTGCGCATGTCAGATGCTTGTTTGATTTCTTCGTCAGTGAAAACGAGATATTCGAGATAGAATTGAGCGTTATTTACAACTTTTCCACGTTGCGAAATGATTTCACCGAGTTACGCTACTTGCAGAGTGGTAAATTTAGATTCAGTTAGAGTTAGGAGCAAACGCGCACTTCGATTTTTCCTCGACCAGCTGAACCTTTCTTACAATGTTAATGTAGAGTGGGCTACCACGGTTGATCGCGCTTTCATGAACTTGCATTCTTATCGCGTGTGAGGTCACTGCTTTTTTTGCAATAATCGGTTGTGGTTAGTTAACCAATTGAGTCATCTGTTATTGTCAGAAGTTTTGGCCTGCGAACTTAATATCAATTATTTTTAATCAATTTTTTACCAGTAAGTTATATCCAAAAGCATAAAGTTGGAAAGTTTTACCAAAATTCAAAACGAAAAAATAATAATCTGGTAATTTCGACTGCTTACGCAAGTATCGTGGATATCGTTGCTCTTGATTGTTAGTTTGGTAAACTGCCTTTTTTACTTCATTTTGGGAAGTATATTGGCTCTTGGTAAAGCAAAATATTAGGCGCAATGTGCTCGTAAGAAAACTGACTTACAGTTTTGATGTGAAAGAGTTCGACAACCATAGGTATGCTATCTTCATGAACTACACTACCGGCTGCATAACGACGGTTTTTGTATAAATTTCCGGGCTATTTTTCCAAACATTTTATTGCAGCAGTTTTGATGTTTGATAGTGATGGAACCAGTTGCATTAGTGCTACTAAGCTCAGCTTATTTTTTAGACCACAATTGGGAAAAGCGGGAAGCATATTTCAAAATGGTAGCACAGAAAATTTGCACTTTTCTCTCCGGCGATGTGATTGGCTGGAGCAGTTGCGCGAGTATGTTGCGAGAAACCAACAATAAACTGCATATTTCGGAATGGTTGTACAGAAAATTTTTTGTTTATTCTATTACCACCACTCTACCCCGTTACGAATTACACATAAGCAACCAAGTTTGTTGACAATAAAATAAAATCTTAGAGCAGCATCGAACTCAGAGCCTATGAGTAGCAGTCCAGCACACTAGGCGCCACACCACGTCGCATCTGTGCACAATTTTTGTACTTTTAGTCATCTGAATGGATCGAGCCCTATCCAAGGGTGGAAACCTGGCTACTTGGCGTTAAGGTGTTAGTTTCAGTGTTGAAACCCAGATGTCAGGTTTCAGTTTTGCTTACGCACAGCTTCGATTTCTGGGTTTCAGTTTCGGTTTACGTTTCATCCAAAAAAGCTATTTTATTTTAAACACGGGTTATGTAAGTGCTCTACTTTTGAGCGTTTTTGTTGTATTGCGATGATAAGTAGCAACTCAGATGGCCGAGTGAGGAGAGCAATTGCTTCGGAAGTTGTCAACTTGGGTATAATTCCAAATCCGGTGAAACCGAAAACTCAAAAATTAGTATTCACAACTTCTCTATTTGAAGCTCAGCATTAAAGGAACTGTTCAGGTATAATGGTGATGACAATTTTAAAACCAAAAATCTTAGAAAATTCTGAACAGGTTTTAGTTTCAGTGTAGGTTTTGACGTTTCAAGAAAAAACGGTTTCGCTTTAAGTTTAGGTTTTCAAAAAATTGGTTGAGTAGGTGTCAGTTTCAGTTTGGGTTTCAAAAATTTCCTTCAAAACCAGGTTTTCAGGTTTAGGTTTGGGTTTTGGTTTCCACCTTTGGCCCTATCATTCTCCTCGTAAGTGCTCTCGCTGGAGAGCAAAGTGGAAATTTTCTACGCAACCATTCCGAAACATGCCAGCGGGAAATGTGAATAATTTTTAGTTTACAGAGTATTACTTAGGCTACTATAAATACCAGCAAAACATCTGCAAGGATTTTAATACCATACCAAGCAAGATTAGGCTGCATTTGAAAGCACAGCTAGAAACAACATGAATTTACCTCGTCGCAAAACAAGATCTTTGTCGGAACAACCAGAAGTCAGAGGTAAACTGTATTTCACAGACTGTGCAAGTGTATTATTAGTCTTATGGTATTACAGCAGTTGCATATTTATCCTCTTATCACAAGAAAGCTATCAAAGCAGTATAACGAGCTCGCTTTGAGTTGCCGGGCACTTGTTTACCACACCAATATGGGGGAATCCCTTTTAAGTACCCTTCTCAATGGCACAACAAGTGAACTTGCCGACTTATTGTTCTCTCACTGTCCTTTTGACGCTGAACGTCAAGCAGGGAAGCTGTAAATACCAACTTTAAAAGCATTTAGTTGGTTTGACCCGACTCGGAATCAAACCCGAGTCTACAGCTCCCGAGGTGAACGCTCTTACCACTCGGTCATCTAAGCTGTTAAGAGATGAGCTATCTGAGCTGTTTATTTGAGGTTTTCGCAGAAATAATGGATTATTTCTTCTGAAGCATCAAATGTCTGTTGTTCGGCTGACTCGGCAAGCAAGTTTTGCCCACAATTTCAGGAAACAAAGATGACTTTAAAAAGATTAATCATCTTTTTCTTTATTGGCAATAATTTGCTTAACAATAAAATATATTGCATTCTGAATGGATCATATTGGTAAGGCAGTTCAGATTTAGTTCATTCTTATCGCAGAGAAGGAGCATGCACTTTTTGTAACTTAAAGTTTCGTCGATACCTGGTCTTTGGTTGTTGACAGCGTCAACACAAATTGTGTGGTTGACCCTATATATCAAAATCGTTTTCACGGTAAATCTCAATTAGTTGTGCTCAGTTGTGGGCACTTGCATTGCTTAAGTATTGCTTAAACACCAAATGCTGTGACTTTTCTACGATTATCCACAACGCTGGCCTTTTTCACGATATCGACATGGAGCTTTTGATAAGCGCCCCCTTTAAAAAAGCGTCGAAGGGGTTTTAAACTTTTGCTTTGAGTGTGGCTTCAAAATGTATTACAGTAAATCAAAAATAGTCAGTAAAAACTAGAGTTTAAAATTCAGTAATGGCACGTATAAACTGGTTATACTCAAGCGTCACATGCTCTTTCACAAACATGAGGACGTAACTCTTCGGTTAGCTAAGGATTTGTATTTTAGTTACTTTTCCCTTGACAAGTTGATTGCCGAAGCGGGCTGTAGACAGTATACCATAGATTTAACGGCCTTAGAGCGTAACCTGTTTTACTGCAAGAACACAATTTTGTTAGCTGACAACATTTTTCAAGAACATTTTCAGTACTGCGACCGTGCCCAAGCAAAAATGCTTTTAAATTTTGGTAGTCTGTCATACAGTGGGACTTATCATGATACACAGCGTGTATTTTTTGTTTAGTTGCGTTTTTATTGTCCAATCACGTGAAAGCAATCACGGCGGTATAGCGAGCTCACTTTGGCGTTGCCGACGACCTGTAATTCCGCTAAGCGCCTTTCTCAACGCCGTCGCCACGACAAGTTCTCTTGCCAGCTTTTGCTTCACACTATCCCTTTAATGCTGGACGTGAAACAGGCAAGCTGTGAATACCCACTTTAAAAGTCATTGGTTTGACCAGACTCGTATTCAAACCCGAGTTTACAGCTTTATCGGCAGATGCCCTGTTTACTCGACAATCTGAAACGTTTCCATAATGTTAGCCCTGCTTTTTATTATTTGTGTCTTCATGAATTATTATTTCCAAGTTAAACGTAAAAATATCGTTATAGTATTTTTAATGCTAACGCATGAAACTGTTTTAATGTATCGTAGAATACAATACTTTTTTGACAAATTTCACCCTCTTTTGCTGAAAAAGAACATTTTTATAGGTGGGAGGTCTTCAGTTCAATGGCAGCGCGAGCAATGGAAGTATCATTTTGGAAATAGACCCGACTTTCAGAATAAAGTGTTACAGCTTACCAAAGAAATAAAACGCGAAGATGGCTCTGTTAAAGTGGTGATTGATGTGGATAAGTTGAGATACGTCTTCCTTAATCCTGAGTATAAAGACCATCTTGTCGCTGTTTACGCAATCGCTGGACCATTTCGTTCAGGAAAATCGTTTTTGCAAAATTTGTTGGGTTCCTATCTTCGCCGTATGGAAGTAAGTCTTAGTTACATGTGGACTAAATTTCCATTGGGTAGGGCTATCGCTTACCAAAACGCACAGCATTTAAAAATTTCAAAAGATTTATTGACCTAGTGACATTTTACAGGCATTGTTTTTGCCGATGAAATTTTTTGATCAAATGATTTAACTAACAATAGAATACCGTCGGTACACAGCGTTGTTTTGCTGCCTTTTCAGAGTTCCGGTTTGGTATTTTAATCGAGTTTTCACGACCACTACTACACCAATGTGATTTTGTACGCGATCATTGACATTTTTTGCCAAGTGTTTTTACGGTTCTGCTACAGATTTGCACATGGTTTAATGAAAAAGAAGCGATCTAATGGAGCTTGTGAATGTTTTATATTTACACTGTAGGCGTAAATTTATTCGAGTTCGATGACTTTTTTTTTTTGAAGCGGAGCACCACTTAACCTTTTTTATATTTTGAGACCGTGACGTCATTAAAGAGTTACATGCTGATAAAAAATACAGTTTAGTTAAGAATTCGATAAAATGATGGCGAAATGAGCAAGGTGTTTGCCTCTGGAATGGTAAACTCAGGGTTCAAGTTCAGCGTCCAACCAAATACAAGTTTTCATTTTCAGCTTGCCTTTTTGAATTTTAGCAATAAAGTTGGAGTAAATAAATGCCACCAAGCTGATTTGTTTTGTCGCTGGAAAATGCGTTTTACGGATTTCTTACAACGTGACACACGAGTAGCTGCTCGCAACCCTTTAAACCAGGGGTTCTTAACCGGGGGTAAGGGGGTAAATTTTGCTTACCGAGGGGGTAATTTTTCTGAAGTGTAAACTAAAACAAACTTCAATTTTCAGTATTAAAATGGCGAAAGTGTTGCACTGGGGGTAAATTATACTTTTATCAAACGGTAAGGGGTAAATAATACAAAAAAGGTTAAGAACCCCTGCTTTAAACCGTGGTCACACAAGGCAGGTTCTCGAGCGAGTGACTCGCGCGAGAAAATTTCTCCGTGTGACCACCTACTCGCAACAAAAAATCACTCGTGCGAGTGGAAATTTGCTCGCGTGAATAGAGTTGAACATGTTTAACTTTACCCTCGCGAGTAGCAACAAAAACCCCGTTTGCAACCAAAACTTATTATGACGTAATAGTTTCAATTGTTCGAAAAAGAGAAAACATAGCATAGCAAACTAAATTAGAAGCTTGCAGCTGATTCTAAAATTGTGATTTTCTTGAATATTTTTCGTAAGTTTGAGGGCTTGTGGACAGGGCCAGCGCCAAGGAAAAACAGAGGGCCTAGCCCCACCAATCGACATGCTTAGCCCCCCACTCAACAAGCTTACTCTTTTGAAGACAGCGGCTTTTGTGCTTAATTTCAAACTCTTGTTCCTCTTGATAAACGTTTGGCCCCCCTAAGTCGACTGCTCTGGCGCCGACTCTGCTTGTGGAACACGAGCCATCACAGAATCACTGCAATAAAAATGTCAAGGAAGCGAAATAATGTTGGTCTCGCATTAGATGGCGTACTCAAAAAAAAAACAGGGTAAATGTAGGCCTTGAAGACTTACTAAATAAACGCTGTAAGAACCAATTTTACGACTAGTTTCGCCGTTTGACCGCTAATCAGGTAGCCTCAGGTATTATACCCAGAACCTTGTGATCGAGAGCTTTGTCTCTCCGACCACTCTGCCACCGAGCTGACAGCGTTTTCCATGCAATTTTCAGCTATACATATACTCAAGCCCCTGCAACTGCAGGCTTAGCATTGAGCAGTTAGCCTAGTTGGCATGTGTCGGCAATGGCAGGCCTGATTTTACAAGTAATGAATGAAGAGGAGCTGATGTAAGTCTATATACATGAAATATAACATGAAATATAACAGGTCTTCACTCAAAAAAAAAAAGTGAGAAAGAACGTTAGTTATAGGAGGAAGCAGAGTCAGCGCCTGAGCAGTCGACTTAGGGAGGGCCGAGCGTTTATCAGGGGGGGGCAAAGTTTGAAATTTAACACAAAAGTCTCTGTTTTCAAAAAAGTAAGCTCGTTGATTGGGGGGGGGAAGGCAAAGCATGTCGCTTGGAGTAGCTACGCCCCCTGGCCCCCATTGGCGCCGGCTTTGGAAGGAAGTCAATAAAATAAGAAAATCTATGAAAAGCGGCTTGAGCGCAGCCGCAGATGAAGTCTACCCACCCAAGCTAACGTTACTCGCAGCTTAAAACTCGCGCGAATAACTCGCCTGTGTGACCACTTTTGCGAGCGATTACTTGCGCTGGTCGCTCGAGCGAGTTACTCGTGCGAGAAACTCTTCTCGTGTGACCTTGGGTTTAGAAATATTTTTTATAGAGTCTCCGACACATTCTTTCAAAAAAAAGGCGACAAAAATGCAATTAAAATATCAAAAAAGATTTGCGAAAATGTTTGTAATCTTGTATAGACTAAGTAGAATGCACTGCAAAGATATGTTATGAACTGATACGTTATTTTTCAAGTAACGCACCAAACATTCGTCAGTGTTTACATGAGGGAGTTTTTGAATATTTTTTTTGCATTTTGTTGCATATTTATCCTCCTATCATGAGAAAGTGATCAATGCTCTATACGAGCTCGCTTAGCAGTAGCCAACCATCTGTCTACTACATCTGTATTCTCCACACTGTCCCTTTAATGCTAAGCGTCAAGCAGGGAAGCTGTGAATGCCAATTTTAAAGTCATTGGTTTGACCGGACTCAGAATCAAACTTAAGTCTACAGCTACCGAGGCGGACGCTCTCACCACTCGGCCATCTGAGCTGTTTAGGTTTTCAATTGAGCAGCTGTTAAAGACAAAATGGAGTTGGTTGAGGCCGCGAATAAACCTGTTGCCAGAAGCGTATTTAGGGGGAGGCATTGGGCCATGGCCCCCCTCTTTTGACTCTGCCTTTTAGTAAAAAAAAATAAAATTAATGGTGCCAAGTGACTGAAATATGCCAGACTCTTTTGATGGTTTTTGGAGCTTATGGCCAGGGGCGGATGATTCATGGGAGTAGGATGAGGAGTATGCATCCTCCCATTAGCCATTTTCAAAAATGCTTTTGATGCATACACAATTTTTCCATAATTTCGAATTAGAATGCGAAAAAAATGCATCATATTTGGCGAAGCACTCAGAATTCGGGTCAAAAAATTTAAACAAAATTTGCGTGAAAATTATTTAAAAAGCACTAAAATAGCCTTTACAACATGTAAATTTTCAAAATTTTTCCGGGGGAGCATGCCCCCGTACCAGAGATGGAACCGGTCAAGATTTTCTTGACCCGACCAGACTGGTAAAATTCAAAATCTATGCCGGTCGACCAGCCGGCACAGAATTTGAAATTTACCGGTCTGACCGGCCCCGTCGACCGTTTTTTTACTGAAGGTTTATGCTCAGTGTTCAACAAACCTAATGACAAGCTGTAGTTTACACTAACTTTCTCACTAGATGTATTGAGCACATAAAATTTCGTCTAATAAAACGAGTATTTGAATGAGAGGAAACAGAAAACAAGCTTTTGTTTTCAGAAGGTGCGATTTGTTAATGCCGTTTTTCATAAACTATTTAGAAAACACATGTCGGTATGTATATTTTGGTTGGCGTTTAGGTGTATTTTAGTTGCAAGAAAGGAGAATTCGACCGGCTTGACCGGCCGGTCGAAGATTCTCGACCCGACCGGTGACCCAACCGGTGCCGGTCGACCCGACCGGCTTCCATCTCTGCCCCGTACCCCCCTAGACTAGAGCTTTTATTGTTTCTCAATCAGCTTCAAATTTGTTCCGCCGAAAAAATGCGCCTAAAAAATGTGAAAACTATAGCCATGCCCTTTTAAAATTTCTCGCTACGCCACCGTCTGCTGCGCAGGATTTTTTCTTTCACAAACTATAATTTTTATACATGTGACAGAATGGAGAAAAGTGGAACGCTGCAAAAACTATTGAAACTTTTTTCCAAGCGAAAGGAGGAAGAAAACCTCACACCGAAGGAATTCATATTTTGCGCGAGCCTTTCGTGCTTGATACATCAATCAATGGAACTAAAAAAAAGGTGGGATAAAGGGATGATTTGTCATCAAAAATAGGTGGGTCAAAAACGAATCATAAATTACAACCGAAGCGTATGGTTACGTCAAAAAAGCAATTGTTTTTAATTCTTAAAACATTGTTAGAATGCATTAGCACATTACAGATATAAGATGAAATAGTTATTTTAAACAAATCTTCATTATTCATAATAAAGGGAAGTGGACATTGAGTGGTAATTAATTTTCTTTTAAGAGATTAATGAAGAGCATTCTTTTATTCTTTGTATAGATTAACGCTGCTACTCTGTGAGTCTTCAAATTGACAATTTGCGAACCTTTAAATGAATTTTTAGATCTGTCGTATACGTACTCAGTATATAGCCGACAATCGTTTGTTTTGTTCCACAAACTTTCAACTCCATCTCAAATTGCAGGCCAAAAAAGATTCGACCAACCAAACAGCTACATTTGGGATGTGGCTCGGTCAAATGGTCAGACTAGCCTAAAGTTCAGCTAAACTTAAACTCTTCAATTAGTTTTTTATCTGAATTATGAACTGTCTAGCTGTACTAGTCATTGATGTAATTAACCGTAAACACGCATTTCGAAATCTATCAACTATCAGATTCCTTGATCAAATTTTTCATAAAGGTTACAAACTAGCAATTTTTTACCCTTTAAATTAAACACCTGTTCTAGTAATTACTGCTGCATTATAGTTGAAATAAAGCACAAAAATACGAATGCTTCAAGCCGCACAACAGACCGTACGGAGAGCATGCTGTTATCGGAAATACCTTTAATAGAAAGCTAAATTGCATAGTTTATTGGGCTATTATTATTTATGTATACTGATATAGGTTGCGTTATTTCTCGTGGATACTCAAGGGCTTTTTGATTTGAAAGCTTCCATCGAAAAGATCACCGTAATTGGAACGTTGAGCATTGCTATTAGCTCACTGCAATGCTTTAATGTGAAGGAAAAAATAGATCGCGTACACCTGGAATATATTTACGTAAGTGTATAAAGTGTTTTAATTTTAAATCCTTAACTAGCCTTAGGGATTTGATAGCGGCTGCTTCTGTACCGATGCATACTCGAAGTCAATTAACCAATAATAGGTTTACAAAGACTCCAGCTTGACTTCCCACGCTGTGAATTAGAATTGTGGAAAAAATCATCCATGACAATAGGTTTTTCTTTCACTCAGACTGTTACCGTACTCTATATCGGGGTTCAAACTATTTTCTGCCAAATTTGAATTACGCCATACGTACCAGCGTTTGCATTGGTACCGAAACGCACCGGAATGGCGTTCCGGTTCAAGATAAAGCTGACGGAACGGCGTTCCGGTTAGCCTGCGATACTACTTTGTTTGTAAGACAATATATTGCGTTACGCTACGTGTTTTGTCCTGTTTTTAGATTATTTCATTGTTCCTTGCCTTTACGTTTTCCTTACTACGCTACGTAACGTTTTATAGGCATTATGGCCGAGAGATTGTAGTGACGATTCGTATACCGACAGTAAATATAGACACTGTGTCGTAACAATTTATTTTACTGTTCGAGCAGCCAAGTTGTGCAAGCGTGGAAGTACAGTACATCATTAATCACCACTGCTGCAAGCTATATGCCCTATTTGCAAGTGAGCTCCGCGTGGTTAATAACAATCAATATCGTGAGTTGAGATTGGCTGTGACACATCAAATTTCGAGAATTATAGACCTCGTTTTTTCCGGATTTAACATGCAAAGTCTTTAGCTGTATATGGCGAAGTAGCTGAGAGACTCTTAATATTTTGACCATTTTTACGTACGCTAGTTATGGCTTAATAGGCTATGCGATACACTATATCTTTACAACTTGCCAGGTGCTTCGTGAATATTGGCATAACTGAGTTCGCTTTCGTTATTGAACATGTGACTATGTCAACAACAGCCGAGGATTATTTGATTCGAGTTTGCAACAGCAGGATCGGCATCCACCAGACAATCATTTTACTTTTTCGCAACTCTTATCGCTTGTAGGGGTATGTCACTCAGTCGTACGACAGCATTTCATCAAAAATATGATGACGTTACAAAACTTGGACATATTACGTCCTGCGCTTGCGTTCCGACTAGAAAAAAATTGCCAATACATCCCTGATACTTACCTGAACAAACACAATATATTTCAAGTTTAAAGTGGAGAGGGGGAGGAGGGCAACATTAATGTTTGTTGAGTTTTAAGAAAACTTTACTCTTGAAAAGCACGGTGACGTCATAACGCAAAAAAACTTAAACCGTCTCTCCTTTTTAAGATGATGTTACAGAGCAGCGCTTACGAGTCAACAGGTATGAACTCTATCTGTATAGTAAAAAAAAAAGGAGTAATTCAACGTTCCAGCACAGATAGATTTAATTATTTTCGTGTTTTTGCAGAAATTTGTTTTATTTGCACCTGATTATGTTTTATTTGCAGAAATTTGCACAAAGAGCCCTGGATATGAAAAAGAAAGACAAAGAAAGCTCACTTATTGAAGTACGTGTCTGTTTTTTGATCCTCCTAGACATTGTTTGTTTATTTCGAAGCAAAAAAACGACCGGGGCCTTCGACTTGGAGAGAATACAAAGACTTCTTCCAGCTGGCAACAAGAAATATCACCCTGGGACCTTCATTTGTTAACTCTCGACCGAAACACGTTTTTAGAAAAAATCCACTTTCTTGTCAGAGGTTGGACTTAGGAGCGGGTGATTGCAAAAGGATAACTATGGGAAAAACTGGTTAACCAAATGGCCAGCTTATGCTTTTATTTTGTTTCAAGAGGTTTAATACCATTAGTTCTTCACTTAAAAATTGTGCAGAAAGGATCACTGATGTTCATCATTCGAGATTGGTTCCGAGATGAGGAAGAAACAGAGGACGATTATCCTTATGGCTTCGGTGGGGGAAGTCGATACTTCAAGGAGTCACTCAACCCTCCTGAGGGCCAGGCTGACGAGCATAAGATGATGAGTGAATATCTTGATAGTACGTTTGGTCCGATTCCTTGCTGTTTGTTACCATATCCCGGTGAAGCAGTGAGGAAATCAAATGTGGAAAATATGCAAGGTATTCATAAAAGACGATAAAGTCAACAAGATTTTGGTTTCAAAGGTTATTGCAACTTTTAACCTTAATCATATTAAATAAACTCTGCTGATTTTAAATTTGCAAGCTAGTTTTGTCCATCTTCATCCCACGTCAGGCTTGTTTGCTTACGTTCCGCAACTCTTACCTTTATACTGTACTTAAGCACAATGCTTACTCTATTGCAGACATGGGCAAACTACGGCCCGCAGGCCTAGTCCGGCCCGCCGGTTCTTTTATTCTGGCCCGCCGGCACTTACACAAACTTAAATTCTCATCGTGAATTTAGCGGAAGACCTTTTTTTTCCTTTAGAGATCATGGATGGGAGTGATTTTCAAAAAATAAGCCTCAACGGCGCAAAATTGGAATAAAAAACGAGGTGAAAACCTCTTATTTTGGAGATCACATTCGTACGTGGACCGTGATCTCTAAAAAAAAAAAGGTCTTCACCTTGTTTTCGAATCAGCGTGTGGCCCGCGGCTTCAACAGTTCTTTCAAATCTGGCCCTTCGTGTGAAATAATTGCCCACCCCTGCTCTATTGTGACTTTAGCCCAGTCTTACTTACGCTATGAAAGTCCATTTATCAGATATTCCGTCCTTACTCAAAATCGTGATTTAAATAAGCTTAAAATAATTTTCTTAAAAACAACACTTAACTGTGTTAAAAGCCTTTATTTCAGGGGTGGCCAACCAGTCACATGCTAAGAGTCACATTTTTTTCTGTTTTTCAGCAAAGAGCCATATCATACACACCAGGGATAATGATCGCATCAACATCATCATACTTCTTAATGATGCACACACTTTTGCTCAGCTAGATTAGTAGTATACGGCCGGTAAGCTCAGTTTGTTACGACATCGCTATCGCTGCGGGAGGTCTGGGATTCGTTGCCTGGGCGATCTGAGACAAAGCAAACACAGTGTCGTCACCGCTGCGAAGTTTCTTCGGATTCGAAGCTGATGTGTTGCTCAAAGTCCGTAAGTTATACGGACATGTTGCCCAGGCGCAAAGCTTCGGAGATAACAACTCAGTTGGTTGAGTGGTAAGAGCGTCCGCCTCTGGAGCTACAGACACGGGTTTGATTCCGATTCGGGTCAAACCAATGACTTGAAAATTGGTATTCAGAGCTTCCCTGCTTGACTCTCAGCATTAAAGGGACAGTGTGGAGAATAATCAGTCAGCAAGTTTAATTGTTGAGCCGGTGGGAAAACCAATAATTAATTTATTAGTGGGATTCCCCCATCTTGGTGTGGCAAACAGGTGGCCGGCAACTCCTAAGTGAGCTCGTTATAGTTTTTGATTGCTTTCTCGCGATAGGAGGATAAACGTGCAACCAAATACAAATGGATGGCCCCTGCCACTCGTTGGCGTCTCGTCGTAATTCTCTGACGAAGTGATTATTACGTGATAATGCAACTTATGCGTTGTCAAACGCATTTAACGCAACATGATTACGGCCCCAGGGGCCGCATTCTATGCTCTTCGTTATCGTTATTCGCAATCGTTATTGGTCACGTACTCGTAAAATCGTTAATTTGATATTCTATGCTCATCGCTATCGTAAAGTTGTATCGAAGATTCGCTACGAGTTAACGAATCACGCAGAAAAATATCGACGGCTTCAAAGTTGTTGTTATCTCGAGCTAAGTCGTATTTATTCGTAACTAGCAGTGAATAAAACGGCGATGCATTATTTAGCTGCAAATTCGACTTCAATTATTGGAAAAAGAGTCCCACTAAAACATGTGAATCTTTTGGAAACGTGTAGCGAAAAAAAGTTTTTGAAGGAGTTTCGTATGACAAGAGATGAGGTTAAGGGTATAGCCTATGCACGTTAGTGAACGAAGAACTGATCGAGTTATTGAAAAATAATTACAAATTTTTGACTGAAAGCTTAAGCGAGTCGAAAACAAAAAGAATGGTGGGCCAAAATAACAGATAATATTAATTCTCTGGGGAAGGTCGCTGTAAGTTGTCAGTCGAGCAAGCATCATAAAACTTTACCTTTCTTTTACATCTTGTCAGGGGTATATAAATGAACTGCGATGCAGTGCCGTAGCAGCTCAACTTTGGGCCCCCCCCAAAAACCCTTTCAAGTCCCCAATACTTAGCTTTCGATATGAATTGTTTTAGGTTTTTCCAGGGGTAACAGCTCAGTTTCTCACCACAATGCGAACACTGTGGTAAAATTAAAACATATAACGCGTTATCACTGTGTAAAAATAAAAGGTGTAATTTTACGACAAGTTTGTTACACCCAATTCATTTTCCATTAAAATCGTTTAGCTCAGGGTTTTTCTACCTTTTTCTGCTCATGGCCCACTAAAATGATAAAATATGATGGTGGCCCAATAACTTTTGCTAAAAGGTACAAAGTCAACGTGATGGCATGATTAGGGAATGCTGATGTCGCTCTCTAGTCAAGCTCTGTGGCCCACTGTTGGGCCATGGCCAATAGGTTGAAAACCTCCGGTCTAGCTAAGCGCACTTTTTCGTACACAGATGTTCTTTTGACAGCATCATAATCTGGAGATCGGGCGCATTAACTTTCGATTGACAACATGGCCAGCGAAGAACCAATCGGATGGCCGAGTGGATAGAGCGTGTGCTTCTGAGCCTGAAGGAGTGAATAGACTGAGGGTTCGATCACTAGTGAAGTCAAACCAATGACTTAAAAATTGGTATTCACAGCTTTCCAACTAGACATTCAGCATTAAAGGGATAGTGTTAAGAAAGCCGTCAAGTTTGCTTGTGCCGTTGGGAAAAACACTTAACGAGATTCCCCCATCTAAGTGCGGTAGGTAGACAGATGGCCGGCAACTCCTAAGGGAGCTCGTGTAGCGCCCCATTGCTTTCCGTGATAGGTGGATAAAAATGCCAACAAATGGAAAGAAAAAAGATAGTCTGCTGTTTGCCATATTAGATGTAATAAACGTTTTAATAAATTTCAGTTTTCTGAAGCTTTGTTCAGCACTGGTAACAGTAACAACGCATTTTGAAAACTCGAGAAGCAAGGCAAGCGAGCACTTACAGGTATTACTATTGAATTAAAAGTTCAACGGTGTTGAAGGGAGACTGCCAAACGAGCTTGTGTCGTTCTAATCAGCAACCATCTGATATAAATATCAAATGCAATAGACTCCAGCCGTGAATCGAACCCGTCGCAAAGAATCTGAACCTGCGTGCGGTATTGCCAGATCATATTGCTGACAATGGCTGTTCATGCACGAAGCTGCTGGGTGTAAACAGCAATGCAAAGACAGAAGCGACATCACATGTCAGCTTAAAACTTTCTATTATCGACACCATAGCCTGGTCCACCAGTTGTTTTAAAAAGTTTGCTTTGAATCTCTTCCTCAGAAGCTGTACGATATAGATTTGCATCGTAACTAAACATTCTCTTTTTCTATTTTCATTCTCTTTTTTTTTTACTTTTTGATTGAGGAAGACCGGACCAATGTCCAATTCCTGCGCTATTTCAAAAGCACACGTTTTCAAACTAGCAAATCCTTTTTCAATGGACTTTTGTATTCGATGTCAGATTATGGTTGCTGACACAGAAATAGGGTAGGATTGAATTTAATTTACCGATCGGATGGCCGAGTGGATAGAGCATCTGCTTCTAGATTGGTGGACTCCGGGATTCAATTCCGGGTCCGGTCAAACCAATGACTTGAAAATTGGTATTCACAGCTTTTTTGGTTGACGTTCAGCATAATGGGTAGCGCGAAACAAGCGGCAAGTTCGCTTGTTGTGCTGTTGGGAAAGGCACTAAACGGGATTACCCCATCTAGGTGTGGTAGACCGATGGTCGGCAACTCCTAAGCAAGCTCGTATAGCGCCCCGTCGCTTTTTCATGATAGGAGAATAAAATTGCGAATAAATAAATAGATAAAATTTTAAATCTGCTCACAAGGTGTTAATGAATTTGAATTTAATTTTTTCAAGAGGAATGAATTTGAATTTAAGCTTTGAAAAATGATTGCATCCAACTCTGCACCGGCCTCCTTTTTCAAGTCCTACGCGCACTCTTACATACAGTGTATTGTTTATGACATCATTATGCAGTTTATGACGCTATTTGAAAGTAAACGCTAGCGAAAAATTTTAAAACTGAAATATATAGAATCTGAGCGCAAAAAATCCCATTCAACGCGATTCGCCAAGCAAAACTTTGCTTTTGAATTGATGCAACTTCGGGTCCTTCAAGACAATTTGGGGCCCCTTTTGGCAGTGTGGGCCCCCCCAATTGGGGGGTTTGGGGGGCGGCTGCTACGGCTCTGCTGCGATGCATTTTTGTCATGGAATTGACAAATGCATCTAGCACTTTGCTGACTACAGGTTGAAAAACACAAACTCATACACAGTCTTTCCAGGCTGGCACTTTAGTGAACGAAGACTTTATTACGGCTGAACACAGAAAGTGCGATGTTAGTTTGGAGCACTTAGTAATCTCAAAACTCTAGCGTCTGGAAGCTTTCAAAATCCTTCTAAAGACTGTGTATGAGTTTGTGTTTTTCAACCTGTAGTCAGCAAAGTGCTAGATGCATTTGTCAATTCCATGACAAAAATGCATCGCAGTTCATTTATATACCCCTGACAAGATGTAAAAGAAAGGTAAAGTTTTATGATGCTTGCTCGACTGACAACTTACAGCGACCTTCCCCAGAGAATTAATATTATCTGTTATTTTGGCCCACCATTCTTTTTGTTTTCGACTCGCTTAAGCTTTCAGTCAAAAATTTGTAATTATTTTTCAATAACTCGATCAGTTTGCTATCTTCATAGGCAGTTCACCTTCGTCTCTCTGTATTTTTTGTGTGTGAAAATTCTCAAATGAATGAATTAAATCAATAAGCCGTAATGATCTTATTAATGAATGAACGAAGCTTGATTTAATCCAGAGGTGTCCAACCTTTTTGGCCAAAGGGCCAGATGCAATTTACGAATGATTGCGCGGGCCACCGGAGTGTTTACTGCTAAGACGCTACTAAAAATCTAATCTTAGACATAATTTTATTAAAATGATGATCGCGTGATTTCCACCTGCATTGTGAAAAGTTGTTTGTAAGGTATCTCGTTACTGTGTTGAGATTAGCGATGCAGTATTCTGTTTTGGAATTTTAATCTCTTCATCTTGCTCTATTGAATGTTTTTATTTTTTCATGGTGTTGATTGGTTGGATTTTATGAACATCTGAAGATAATTTGATTCATTTTCAGCAAACAGCATACTAATCTAGAAAAAGATTTGTTTTATCTTATTCAATTTATTTGGACGTCGATTTGATTGCATCCAAAAAGGCCATCAGTTGTTATAGTTACCATGTGATACTTTTCTATCTAGTACTATTCATCCATTTCTTTGTTTTTCTTCGCTATATTTCTGTATCTTTTGCTCAGCTTTTTATTAGCCATATTCACCTGACGAGCTCTAATGAGAGCGAAACCGGTCGTGGATTGCTATTTCTATCCGCAGCTATATTATTTTATAATGTTTTCTTAGTTTTTCTTGAAATTAATCTAGCTAACTCCATTTGTCTGTTCTTTTTCTCTTTTGCAACTGCTATCCTTCTTTTCACCGTATTGAATGCCCAAACGCCAGATTGAGTAATTTTGTTGTGTGGTTTTCGATATGGTCCTCCCTGATTGTTATCACTGATGAGGGACGTAATCCCGAAACAGGATGGCTCAGGTCTTATCTTGTATAATCTTAGAAATGTGTATTTTTATAATTATAAAAACAGTAAACGCACTAGACCGGCCGTTAGCTCAGTTGCAAAGTGCACGCTATCGGTGCGGGAGGTCTGGGGTTTGATTCCCGGGCCGGTCAAATCGACACAGTGTCGCCACCGTTGCGACGTTTCTTCGGAGCTGTGTTGCCCAGGCGCTGAGCCGCGGAGATGGGCCCCGTAACTCGTTACACGCTTCGGTGTAATACGGCGAGTATAATGAAGATTTGATTTGATAAACGCACTAACAGTAAATTGAACAAAGTTTTTGCTACGCGTCGACATTTCAATGTCAAGTTTGGCACTGTTTTTTTCTAACAAGCTTGGCAATATTCGGCAAGATCGAACGATTTTCTTCTCGACTAAGTCGGTTTCCGACCAATAAATTCGAGATTTTCACGTCTGCTATTTAGAAATACTGTATATGCGACTTAACAGGAGATAACGACTACTCTGAAGTCGTCGATATTTTTCTGCATGATTCGTTAACCCGTAACGAATGTTCGATATAACTTTACGATAGCGCTGATCATAGAATATCAAATTAACGATTTTACGAGTACGTGACCAATAACTATTGCGAATAACGATAGCGAAGAGCACATAGAATGCAGCCTCTGCTGATAGAAGAAACACAGCATGTGAAAAAGAGCCGCGTAGAACTGGGCCAATAGCCGCATGCGGCTCGCGAGCTGCGGTTTGGCGACTCCTGCTTTATTCAATCGAAAACGACTGTTTACAACATCCATTTTTCCAAAAACGATGCATTATGAAACAAATCTTCCAATCGGTATCAACTAAAAAAAATATAAAGTTGCAAAAATGTGGCCTTTAAAACCAAGGCTTGCGGTTCATGCTTCGTTGTTTTCAAATAAGACCACAGTAATATTCCTAAAACCGTATGCGAACTGTTGTACCTTCACTTTTCGTCCTTGTCCCATATTTAGACCATTTTCAAAAATCTTGCGAAGGACAGCAAAGCTATCCATAACACAGAGCATCCATAGGTTAACCATAATACTGTAGTGTACGACAAGTGAGTAAAAATTATTCAAGTTTGATGTTGTCGGCAGCGTGGCCGAGTGCTTTGGAGCGTCGTTTTTGCGATGGCCATGATTGCAAAGTTGATGGTTCAACTCCCTCCCAAGCCTCGTTGTTGCGTCCTGGGATAAAATGCTTCACGGCAATATGTCTGCTTGCTGGAATTTAACAAGCAGCAAATCGAAGAAGTCAGAAGCAAAATTCAAGGGAAAATTCGGAAACAAGGGCAACTCCTAAGCGAGTCTGGATTCGTTCTATGCATAGCGCCTCCGTCGCTTTCTCGTGACAGGAAGATAAAAATGAAAAAATCGTCATCAATCATCATATTATCTGACGTACAGGAATGTGTTCTCTGTACTCTGTTGAAAAGTGCTTACTACTCACTGTACTCAGTGCTCACTTGGTAGAATTATGACGTTTGCATCTGCAACTAAAATACTGGTAACAAACAACACTTTTACATTGTAAAACCAATAGCCTTGTTCTGAGACAAGAGTGATTGTGGTGACAATCAGGTTTAATAAGTACACTACGTCACAAAACTTGCAATAATTTTAAACTTTAAATCGTACGGGGCGTACGGGGCCCGCTTCGGAACTAAATTTGCGTAATTATGTTGTTTATTTGATCAAAAGCTTCTGGCCGGTTCAGTTTATCGGTTACACAATGCACAAAAAAGTAAAAATATTGACCTGTTAGCATTTTATTTTATCCGCAGTAACCTGTTTTTAAAGGTTTTTCTTTACTTGAAATGCCGTTAAAAAACTGATGCATACTGGAACAACCAATTTATAAATGCAACATAAAAATAAATACCAAATCTTTATCATACTTACGCGGAAGCATGTTACGAGTGGCGGCGCCCATCTCCGCGACTTAGCGCCTGGGCTACGCAGATCCGAAGAAACGTCGCAGCGGTGGCGAGTCGTTGGCGACTCTGTAACCATTTGACCGGCCCGGGAATCGAACTCCATACCTCCTGCACCGATAGCCTGAGCGCTTAGCAACGGAGCTAACCGGCCGGTATATGCAAAATCATCATCATTCATTTGTCTCATCTGAAGCGGAGACTACTGTAGGTGTTTGTCCCTGCGAGCAGGGATCCTCTTGTATTTGCAGCCTTTCCGCCATTTTCCTTGTTCTTCGGATCTATCATTTTTAACTTTCTGTTTTCGAGGCCAACATTAATGACTTCGTGCGGTCTCTTCTATGGTTTTCCGATTTCTTGCCCTGAACCCAATATACCCTTGTCATGGCTGGTGCTTCGTCTTGACCAGACATGGGCAAACTACGGCCCGCGGGCCAAGTCCGGCCCGCCGGTCCTTTTATTCTGGCCCGCCGGCACTTACACAAACTTAAATTCTCACCGTGAATTTAGCGGAAGACCTTTTTTTTCCTTTAGAGATCATGGATGGGAGTGATTTTCAAAAAATAAGCCTCAACAGCGCAAAATTGGAATAAAAAACGAGGTGAAAACCTCTTATTTTGGAGATCACATTCGTACGTGGACCGTGATCTCTAAAAAAAAAGGTCTTCACCTTGTTTTCCAATCAGCAAGCGGCCCGCGGCTTCAACAGTTCTTTCAAATCTGGCCCTTCGTGTGAAATAATTGCCCACCCCTGGTCTTGACTCATTCTTTCCACGAGGCCATCCATACCTTCTTAACCTCTAACTCCTCAGGTATCTCTCAAATATTTTCACATCTTTCTAATATTTTCATTTCTGGCTTGATCCTTCAAAGTTTTCCCACACATCATTATCAACATTCTCATTTCAGTTGTTTTAATTCTATTCTCATTCTCGGTTTTCATGGCCCATCCTTCAGCTCCATAGCACATTGCACTTCTCACGCATGCTTTATATACTATTCCCTTCATTCTCAGAGACACACCTTTTTTGCACAATACACTTGACGAGTCTTTGAATTTCCTCATCCAACTTTTAATCTTGCTATTACGGCATCCTGTACACTTCCATCACTGTTTATTATCCTCAAGATAACAAAACTTATCCACAACTTCCAGATTGTCCCCATCCAATTTTATTGTTTCTTCTCTTCTTTGACTTTCCACATCTTCTCGACAACATTTGCAATCAAAATTATTCACACGTGCCAGACTTTTCTTAATTCCTGTGCATCGTTTATGCGCCCACTTATTGCATTTTTCACATGTAATAGAGTCATTTCCCCTTCTTTTTCCGCACGCTGCGCAAGGATTCACTTTAGATTAAGTTAGTGCAACATTGCCTGTATAAAAAGCCTTGGTCTTATTAACATTTATCTTCAACTCTTTTTTTGAAGCGCGGCTCTCTTCCACTTAGAATACCTCCTTTCAACCTCAGATCAACAGTCTCCAAGAAGCGCCAGGGGGGTTATTACAGGATGCTCGTTAAGCGGTTTACGAGCTCGCAAACTGCTCGGTAAAAAAATTTTCCTCGCTAACGCGCTTTTCGGGATTACAGGATTTTCCGAGCTGGCGAACTCGCTCGGCAAGTAGCGAGAAAAAAAATGAGCTCGTTAAGTTACCGAGCGACAATTTCATACACAACCAGCCATGGCGGAGCGTATTTTTTTAGGTCATAGTTTATGCACAATAGCTAGTACCTAGTATATGACACAACTAGAGCTTTACACAACTCTCAGGCTTGTTGTGAAATGGTAGACTCAAGTTCAAGTTCACTCATTCGTGCGAAAGAGGCTAAGGCTCATCAAGTCGCTACACTCTATCTCAAATATGACACATGTCAACAGAAAAAAATCAGATTGTCAAAAATAAAAAACAAAACAAAAAAGAAAAATGCAAAGCATAGTCAACATACAAATACATACAGTGGTACACATCAAACTAAGACTAGTAGGCCAGCTGCTGATCACTGGTACTAGCTAGCGCCTACTGTAGTCTAGTGCTAAAACTGTTCTAGGGTGACTTATTACAAAGTTGGGATGGTTTCAACTTGATTACAGGTAAGAGTGTATGTAGTAATGGTATCTACAGATGTACCGGTATAGGCTTGCTGTGAGGTGCTAGACTAGCAGCTGCTCTTTGCTGGCTGGCACCTAGTCTGGTGCTAAAACTGTGCTATTACGCCTATTGCAAACATGCGTTGGCTGCAGACTTAGAGAATATGTAGTAATGGTATCTTCCACCATTAACTGTGTGAGGCCATGGCCAGCAACTGCTAGTCTAGCACCTCACAACAAGCCTATGCATCAGTAGACACCATTACTGCATACACTCTTTACCTATAAGCAAGTCAAAACCGTCCCAACTTTGTAATACAAGCACAGTTTTAGCTCTAAACTAGGCGCTAGCCAGCAAACAGCAGCTGTCAGTCTAGCACCTCACAACAAGCCTATACATACCGAGCAGTTAGCTAGACACTTGGCTTTACCGAGTAGCTGCTCTTTCTGCGAGCGCAACCTGTAATCCCAATTTTGCGAGCACGTTATCTCGGCTGCCGCTCGGAGAATTTCTCCTCCGAGGAGAATTAGCGAGAGAAATCGCTCGCTAACACATAAAATCCTGTAATCACCCCCCAGGTCTCCAAGAAGTCATCTGCATATAGATATTCTTTCGGTATTCCTTCCCTTATATCTTCTGTTGATTATTCAAATACTATGGCAAATAAGAGCGGAATGAGAACTGAGCCTTGGTGAATTTCAATCTTCACCTCAAACCATTCAGACCTTCGGTCCTCCATCTTCATTGCTGTCTCCCACAATTATACAGTACATTTCCATTATGGCTCGGATTTCTCTTTACACCACTCTTTTCCTTCTCAGAGCCCACCATATCACCTTCCTTGGGGCTCGGTCGAAAGCCTTTTCCAGGGGCGGTATACTGCTCAACTTTTGCGCACTTAACGCAATGCGTTAACTTAATAAACAAACAAAGTTAATGCATTGCGTTAAGTGCAACAAAAGTTGAGCAATATACCGCCCCAGGTCTACAAACACCAAGTAAAGCTTGTTCTCAACTGCTTCATACTTTTCATTGTTTGACGCACCGAAAAAATCGCATCTGTTGTACCTTTGCCTGGTACGAATCCCATGTGCATTTTATCCAATTTTACATTCTTCTTCAAACGTTTTTCAAAAATTCTTTCAATCACTTTTATCCCATGTTCAAGCAGTTTGACACTTTTGTAACTTCCGCACGATCTTGTACCACCTTTTCCTTTATATAAAGGTAGCAAGTCACTCCTCCTCCAACTCTCTGGCATCCTTGCACCACCCAACAACCCATGGGCCACATCCATAAGCCGTTTTATACAATCTTCTCCCGCTACTTTTAACAAGTCAGATGTAATTCCACTAGGTCCAGCAGCCTTTTCTGTCTTCATGCGACCAAGGGCTTCCTCTACCATTCTTTTCGTTACTAATTCTCACATGGTCCCTCAATCTGTCCCGGATTACTGAGCACACCACTCCATTTATTTTCGGTGTTAAGTAATAGTTCTTCATATTCTTTCCACACTGCTGTTCTATCCTTCCATGTTATTTTCAACTGTCCGTCCTTACCACGAATACATGGTATTCCAATGATATCCACTTTATTTTTCTTGGCATGTCTTGCCATCCTGAAAATTTGTTTCAGTCCTTCTGTTTTTTGTTTCGTAAGCCTCTCCGAAGTATGTTCCATTTCTCTTTCTCTTGCTATAGCAATTATTCGCTTAACTTCCTTCTTTTGTAACCAATATTTTTGTCTCGATACATCGCCTCTCTTCTTTCGCCAGTTCTTGTACAATCTTCTTTCCTCTCTGATGGCTTCTGCCACCTGTGTATAAGCAAAATATGTACCATAAAGCTACTCAAGCGGCGGTCCACATCCTGACGCATTTTTATCTAATGACCCAGCACCAGTAGAACCTTGCTTTTTTCTGACAAAGTGTGGGTTTATAAACGCCATTTTGTGCTAGTTTGCAACGACTGTTCTATGGCGCTGTGACTTGGATGCAACGTAAAGAGGGAAGCGCTGCTCTAGTTCCAAGATAATAGAATAGAATAAGAATGTTAGTTCTACTGGTGTTAGGTGCATTACATAAATACGCCATCCGGATCTACAGAATTACATCTTCCGACCTCGGTGATTTCTTCATTGCACTGCTGCAATACATTAAATGTAATAGGCCTACACTTAGAGTTTGCTTTTCGTTAGTGCTTGCTGCGTCCGAACTACTGAGCCTATAGACCAGGGTTTGCCAAACAGAGGTTCTCGCACCCCTTGGGGGTTTGATATAGCATTTCAGATGATGCGAAAGGCGTTTCAGTTTTTTGTTTCGTAAGTAGACATTGTAGATTGCTTGTATTTTCAGTTGATTAATTGTCAATTGTTTTAGCGCAGTCCTATTGGATGTATTGTAAAGGGGTGTGAGAGTATCTTAAAATACTTGGAGAATGCCGTATATTAAAAAGATTGGAAACCACAGCTATAGACAGTTAAGGCTTTGCTGTTACTATACTTTCCCATAGATCACGAGTGTAGCACATATGAGCAAATGGTAAATCACGTTATTTCTATACGCCCATGCATCGTGCACCAAGAGGATTATGTGGTTCGTTGCTTGTGGATGATGAACTGCTGATACCAGATGTTAGATAAACAAAATCACTGGCACTGCTAGCTTTTGGATCCGGACTTATAACGACTTGGATTGATAATAAAATAGTCGTTGGCCTCAAAGCTGTTTACAATTGATTCTGAGTGGATGCCCCAAAGAAAGGTTTTGAAAACGACGGCCTGACTGATCCACCATATTAACTGTTAAGTGCGTAAGGAATAGCACTTGTCAGTGCTTATCAGAGTTGTCAACGGGCCAAAGATGTTGAGCCCAACCCGAACGCGATGTTTCAAGCCCGAACCCGAATCCTAATTTATCAACCAGTCTGGGTCCGACTTAAACTTGAAATCAAAATCAAAGCTTTAAATTTTGAATAAATTTTAATTTAAAAAAAAAGAGTTTTACCCATCCACAGTCACACCAGTTACGAACAGCTATTTATTAGGGCTGGTCGAGTTCGGCGAAAATTCTACTTTTTAACGTAATAGGAAAAACACTTGTATTTTTCATAAAAACAACTGTGGAAAAATTTTATCCCGATTGAACAAAGTTATAAATCCCCGCAGAGCAATTTAATTTTCACCAAATCGTCCTATATTTCGCGCATTAAAACAAGCAATAAAACGTGCTTGGCTGCCTAACTGTATGAACTCCTATTGTCAAAACAAGAATGCGTAAATTATTTCTTATACTACGTCACATAACTGGTGATTTTCACAGTTTTCTTGTCTGAACTCGATAATACACACTGCCAACGTTTGCTTCGCATTCAGTTGAGAAAGTGACAGACAGCAGCTATGGCCTATCAAACTAGGTATGCCGTTAAATGCCCAATTTTCCGAGCACCAAAACCTTTGCCAGAAAACCAGCTTCCGACTTACCTGGATGTCATGAAAGCGTTTTTGCATGAAAGACCAATTTTAAAGTTTGAGAGGAAAAATGCAAAGCTACCGTTGCGTGAAGTTGCTGCTGAGGTCGCTCAAAAGGTGGAGACTATTTGAAGGAAAGCTAGCATACCAACTGTTTCGCATACTCTTGTCTCTCAACTGTTTTTAACATTATCGCCAAAGCATTGCAGACTTGTGACGAAAATCCAGTTGTTCGTTTTGAGCCAATTGAATCGCGAGAACCATTACGTTTTATAGACGTTGATGACCTAAGTAGGCCTACTGACCAAAACTGTCTGTATGAAATCTGTCTTGCAGTAACTTCTGGTCAGTTTCACGATGCCTTGGCGTATAAATACCCTAGAAACATGTGTCACTCTTGGTGGTTGATTTTGGCCAATCGTGTTTTTAGGCTGTATGCAAGCGTCTGTACTCCTGAAAATTTGAAGACCTCTGCCGATTTTATTATCAACGTATACGCACCTAGATGGTTTGATGTAAAATGTCAACCAAAATGTGTACATGGCCCAATACATTTGTGGAACATGATCATGAGGATGCGACATCTTTCAAAAACTTTACGAAAAGAAGTATTGTAATCAGTGGTAAAAAGAGGCGCTTATTATGCACACCAAAAAATGTGCTTATTGCGATGATTAATGATGATAATGTGACTGTACGTGAACTGGAATTTCGGCGCATTTTGAAAGCAAGACGAGAGTCTGAAGAAACACCAAAAAATTCATCCACCATTCTGCAATTTGAAGTACCAGAAAGCAATATTAACGCTGAACACTATTCTGAACTTCTTCACTGGGAACGAGATCATCAAAGAACGGAGCCTCCAATCACAATGGCCATTTCTAAAGAACAATTATATGCTTGCATCAGAGATGAGAAAAAGTTGGATGAAAAATTGTTTCACTTTCCATGCCACACTCAAGCAGTCGAACGGTGCATCAAACTGGTTACTGAAGCATTTTCCAAAGTGAATGGGAGAGACAGCCGAGATGGTTTTGTTTTAGCAACAATTGAATCGCGCAGGAAAATGCCACGACTTGAGTCAAAGAAAGACTTGATTTAATGTGATCTGCAGCTTTAACTGAACTATTTTAAATGCAGCTATGAAACTGTCTTTTGTAATATTTTTTTTTTGTGTAGGTTACACGTTCATGTCTACATAAAATTGCTAGAGAAAATTAAATAATACTAGCGGCGACATCAAGCTTTCACCGCTTTACTGTTTTCAAATCTCCCTTGGTTATTATTTTTGCGACTAAGTTATTTGGCACCTTCAAGTTTTGCCACTTTGACATTATTGCATTGCTGAATTGAGTGCATAAACTAATATCACGCTGATCAAATTATGATATTAACAGCGCTTTTGCGGTAACTTTTAATGCAGTGGTTCATAAACTGGGTTTGACCGAACCCCCGGGGTTCGGTGAGGCTGTAGCAGGGGTTCGGCTAAGATCAGAATAAGTTTTTGCAAAAAGGCATACAGTTGTAGTAAATGACTATCTCTGCGTCGAATGATGCATCCCCCCACCATACTCTTTCAACGCTGTTTTTGATGAATACAATTTTTTCATAATTTCAAACCTATTTGATAACAATCATCTTTACGCCGTAAGCACGCATAAATCGAAAATATGCGAACAAAATGTATCATATTTGGTGAAGGACTTAGAGTTAGAGGCAAAAAAATTAAACAGAATTTGCCATAAAAATTGTTCAAAAAGCTCTAAAATGGCCATTACAGAGCCTAAATTTTTGAAAACTTTCCGGGGAAGCATACCCCCGGATCCCCCTAGAGCCATATTTTTGTTCCTCAATGTGCTTCAAATTAACTTTCCTGAAAAAAATACGCTTAAAAAATGTAAAAATTTTATGCCACCCTCCACCGCCTTAAGAATATTCTGAATACGGCCCTGACGTGAAACATTTTCAAAGAGCTTATGCTTTTTTCCGGTTTAGACGTCTAACGTCTTTGCACTCATTTAACATTCAGCCTAATTCAAAACTGCATCCCCCTCTAAAATTTTCTGGATCCGCTCCTGGTTATAATTAAGGGTTCGATGTATGCTTGCATGACACCTGTTGGGTTCGATACTTCCGACAAGTTTGAGAACCACTGTTTTAATGCATTGCTATGTCACTAAAAACGATTCTTCTGCTTTTGTTCTCGCTAGCCTTGTTTTGAAACAAATTTTTTAAATCAAATCAAATCTTCATTATACTCGCCGTATTACACCGAAGCGTGTAACGAGTTGCGGAGCCCATCTCCACGGCTTAGCGCCTGGGCTACACAGCTCCGAAGAAACGTCGCAACGGTGGCGAGTCGTTGGCGACACTGTGTCGATTTGACCGGCCCGGGAGTCGAACCCCAGACCTCCCGCACCGATAGCGTGCGCTTTGCAACTGAGCTAACGGCCGGTCACAAATTTTTTCACTGTTATAAAACTATTAATGACTGCAAAATTGTTTATATATGTACAATCAAAATGTTACATTTCGCATATTTTTTTTTCAAATATGAAAAATTTCAGTGGCCCTGCGATGATTTATAACAGGGGTGGGCAACTTCTTAAGCCGGCGGGCCGTATATGGGAAGACAAAGTTCTTCCCGGGCCGGATTGTTAGATGGATCGAGTTCAATATCTTCAACAACTGAGTTGCAATTGTCAAGGGGCAGCATACTATGCTCTTCGTACGAACACGAATATTCGTTGTTCGTATTCGGATTTTTTTGTTCGTGGGAGTTTTTGGCACGCGTAAAATTTAAATGAAATAATATTTTTTCTTCGGATTTTGCCTAACAGTTTAGGATTTTCTTTTGTCGTGAACTTTGTTTGAAAACTTTGTTCGTGAATGAAACTAAATTGGAACAAGTCAAAAAATTATCGCAATGCTTTATGCACAATTGAAAAAATCTTCACTTGTTACATTTAAAAATCTTCGTCTTCGTAAACTTTTGTTCGTTAAGTTAAAATTTTTTCACGATTAAAAAACGTCATTGGAAGTCCGAATAATCAAGAACAATGAAGGTTATTAACACACAAATATTTAATACACGAATCTTAGAATCCATATTATGTACTCTTCTTATTTAAAATTATAATAAATGTGGGTACCGTAGCTTATTTGTTATTCAGTTGAATCACGTAACTCTATTACAAAACTGCATCAAATTATGGCTCGTAGATGGGTTCCAGAAGAAGTCAATGTCTTGGTTGACTTAGTAGAGGAAAACTATGAGTTTTTAACCTCCGCACTATCTGCCACCAAGACCAAACGTATGGTGGAAGAGAGATGGCAAATAGTCGCTAGTGGTGTGAATGCTTTGAATGCTGGAACACCTTATCCAGTAGAAAAAGTAAAACGCAAGTGGTTTGACCTAAAGTCGATCAGCAAGAAAGCGGTGGCATCCTACATAAAAGAACTAGCGAAAACAGGTGGCGGTGTTAATAAGGCAGAGACTTCTACTGATCTTCAGTTTAAAATATCTGAAATGATTGGAGAAGTTTGCACGGAAGGTGTGCCTGGCACACTTCTATGTGACACTAGTCTTGACCCTTCAAAAAACCAACCAGCGAATGAAATTTCGGCAGACCAAGGAGCAGAGGCAATCACCATCTCGCAAACAACTTCAATTTCACCCCCTGCAAAGCGAAGAAAATTGATTCGCTCTTCAAGGGATTCAATAAATCATGAGCTCTTGAAGGAGCAAAGAGCGTTAGTTAGAGCTGTTGGCGAAATCCGCGACGAACTCAAGAATATTTCCACTGCCCTGCAAAAGCTTGCAGAGGCAGTGGAAATGAAACTTCAACCACAAGTGGATGAAGAAAATTCCTCTCAACTTCCCGATGGTTTCTTCACTGATTTGTTAAATGCGGAATAATAATCTTCACAATTTAAATGCTACTGTATGTGTTTTTTCGCTCATTGCCGGCTTTGTTAAATAAAACTTTTGGCTTTCCATTGTATCCATTCCTAAATTCGATTTGCCTGAACATGGTCTTCTTATAGCCACTTAGGGTTTATTTTTTAGTACCGATATTTAGAGCTATAACAAGCTCTCTTAGGAGTTACCGGCCATATGTATACCACACTAAGTTGGGGTAACCCCGCTAAGTGCCCTACCAACGGCACAACAAGTAAACTTGCCGGCTTGTTCTTCACACTGTCCCTCTAATGCTGAGCATCAAGCAGGGAAGCTGTGAATGCCAATTTCAAAGTCATTGGTTTGACCCAACTCGTAATCGAACCCGTGTCTACAGCTCCAAAAGCGGACACTCTTTAATGAGTTAAATAATAATACGAATGATTGATAAATAAACAAGCGACTAATTTTTTTTAATTTTTGCCTCCCTCCCACTCCGTAGCACCAATGTGTGCTTGACGAATGTTATTCTTTTACCATTTAAAAACACCTAAATCAATACTGTGAGACAAAGTCTTTAAAAATACGACAATGTAAAACTGGCTTTATAATATATTTAAAAGAATCACACTCAGAGCTCCACAGGGCGAAGCTCACATTAGAAGAATCGGAAATACGATAGGCATATGGAGCAACTTTTCGTCACGATCATGAACGTAACATTTCAATAATACGTTGTCGTTGAAGGAGCCCCCCGCGGTACTTGAAAAAGAATTTTCTAAGGAATCGTCAGGCTGTCCAGAAAGTGGTGTGTCTTCGGGGAGAAATGTGCCATTTCTTCGACAAATGTTATGCAAAACACAACATGTTAGGGCGATTTTACATACTTTTTCGGGTCCATAGCACACCTTGCGATTAAGAATTCGCCATCTCATTTTGAGGACGCCAAAACAACGCTCAATTGCGCATCTAGTTTTTCGGTGATAAACATTGAATCTTCTTTCCTCAGCAGTCGAAAGGTTTCTAAACGGAGTGATTAACCACTTTTTCAGCGGATAACCACTGTCGCCCAAAAGCCAACAGTCACCGAATTCGTCATTTTCAAACCGATCATAGACATTAAAAGATTGCAAAATAAAAGAATCGTAGTGAGATCCTGGCCACCTAGCTACTACATCTTGATAGATGAGGTTGGCATCACATACAGCTTGCATGTTTATTGAGAGAAATTGCTTTCGATTGACGTAAGCATATTCATCAATAGATGAGGCGATCATCGGAATATGCGACCCATCAACGGCACGAATTACTTTTGGTAAACCAGAAATTGCTTGAAAATCGCTTATTACGCCCGAAATTTCGAATGCACTGTTTGGCATATAGATGAATTGTGAGGCTTTGCTCACAACAGAATTAACGAAATCGGATAGAACGCGGCTCACTGTTGGCTGGGAAACATGCACGAAATCCTTGCTGCAGTTTTGAAAACTCCCGGATGCAAGAATCTTTAGGCTAATTAACACCTTGTTTAGCAGTGTCAAGTCCGTTGATCGGTGTCCTACAGGTTGCATGTCTGCTTGCACAACATCGCAAAGAGCATAAATTTCTTGCTTTGACATGCGAAATTCTTCCAAAACTTCACTCTTGGGCTTTCTTTCCAGAAAATTATCACGCTCTACTTCCTCATGTCTTCTTCCTCTCTCGATAAACAAACTAACTAACGACATTACCGACCGCACTTCAAAAAATAGATGCTTTCTCAATTTACCTTTAGTCTCAGTACTGTAAATGGACCGGTAACTACATTAACCCCGTCAAAAAATCTTCGTAAAGTTTCAAGAGTGGTCGATACCACTCGTGAATATTCACGAATATTTTGACAAAGTCGCGAAGATTTTTGTTATTTAAGCGAATATTCGCCACACCAAAAAATTATTCATACGAACAAAATTTTATTCGTACGAATAAATTTTTTATTATTAGGAAACAAAAAAATCTTCGTACGATTAAAAAAATCTTCGGCCGAATAAAAATATCTTCGTAAGAAGATTTCAAAAGTTTCGTGTTGGACAACAAATCTTCGGCCGAATAAAATATCTTCGTAGCCTACGAAGATTCGGGAATTTTGTTCATAACGAACAGCATAGTATACCAAATTCACGAAAGACGAATATTCGTGTTCGTACGAAGAGCATAGTATGCCGCCCAAGGTCGCTCTGATTGAAAGAGCAAAAAAAAGGTCTACACGTCATCAGATGTCCTGTTTTCTACCGCAAATATCAGTGAAGCAGTGACGTAGCGAGAAAATTTCAAAAGGGGTGGGCCATAATTTCCACATTTTCTTGATTGTCTTTTTATTCGGTAGAACTACTTTAAACCTGATTGAGAAACAAAAAAGGCTCCAGGGGGGTCCGGGGGCATGCTCCTCGGGAAAATTTTAAAAAAATTTACATGCTGTAATGGCTATTTTAGTGCTTTTTAAATAATTTTCACGCAAATTTTGTTCAAATTTTTTGACCCTAATTCTGAGTGCTTCGCCAAATATGATGCATTTTGTTTGGACATTTTCGATTATGCCTGCCTAAGGCGTAATCGCTATCAAAGAGGTTCGAAATTATGGAAAAATTGCACACATCGGAAACATATTTGAAGATGACTAATGGGAGGATGCATACCCCCTCCCTGAATCCGCCCCTGGCCATAAGCTACAGAAACCATTAAAAGAGTCTGACATATCGGTATTTCAATAACTTGGCACCATTAGTTTTGTTCTTGTTTACTAAAAGGCAGAGTCAAAAGAGGGGGGTATGGCACAATGCCCCCCTAAATACGCTTCTGCGGTGAAGAGAAAAAAAGGTCTACTTGCCCTCAGATGTCCTATAAAAAAATATAAGGTCTTCGGCTTGATTCGCGATCGGAGTTTATATTTCTGTAAGTGCCGGCGGGCCGCATAAAATGGTCCGGTCGCATCCGGCCCACGGATCGTATGTTGCCCATGCCTGATTTATAACGTCGTTCGATTGAGCTTGAATTTTACCACAGACGTTTTTAGATAAAAATGCAACTTTTCCGCACTATTACAATCCTGTTTTCAAAAATTTTTTTAAAATTGTCAAATTCGACCCGCCCTAATATTTATACAAGGTGTTCTCTTTGCTCTGTTCCAGCAATCGTGAAAGCCATATCCATCACTGAGAATGTAGATTTTGCTCCAACGTCGAGCCCGATTAAAGCTCGACAGTTTTTTAAAATCTAGGCCTGAGCCGGCCCGAACCCGACCCTACCTGAAAAGCCCGAGCCCGATTGACCACTCTGGTACAGTTTACATCAGAGCTGGGATCCTGCGGCCCACTCAATTTTTTGATGTGATGGCCCACCTTAGAACTAGTTGAGTGTAAAACGTACTGTAATATCGAAAACGTTAAACCCTTTTAAAACCTACAATACATTCTACTATGTATTGGTATCGTTAAAGGCACCAAGCGGTCTTTAACTTTGTAGTAAAAACTGATTTCCCTGTTAATATTTGATAAATTTAAACGGTAGCTGTGGCTATTTTACGTAGATTTGAGTATGTAAAGATTTTTGTCCCGATTAAAATATTATACCATTGTTTTGGTCCGCACTACAATGCCGGCTCTCCACCGCTGGTTTACACTTGCTCAAAAGTGCAAAAATGTTGCTGATTACGGTTTGCTGATTTTTAAGTAGCCTGTATTTAATTCTGAATGCTGTATAATCGGACCTAGGAAGTTTTGAGCATTTGTACCTGAAGCTTTGCTTATTGGTACAGGAACGGGTTGCGACCTATAATTGAAGGAGAAGCACTGATGATGTGCAAGGCTAATAGAAAAATTCCATTTAATAAAATAATATAGGAGAAAATAATTTATCGACAATAAAAAATCGTTGTCAGTGTTCTGTCGATGGTCTCTGCTTTCAATCTCTTTTTACAGTTTGTGGTTTCAAATTTTAAAAATGTTGAGCTCGTCAGATCGGCAATGGAAAGCAAAATCACAACTTGCACTTTTCATTTGTATTATTATTTCATTTTAGATCTAGAAGTCGAGTTTCAAGATCACTTAAGAAACATGTTTGATGAAATAAGCGACTACGAAAAGCTTGCAGTGAAAAAAATTGATGGAAAATACGCTACCTGTGAAGATTTGTGTGGTCGCATGGAAGCTTTTGCTTCGATTCTGGCAAAAGACTTGGCATTAGAAGATGTTCATAGTATCATTCAGGTAAAAAATATTATGTTACTTCGCTGTTAGATCTTAGATACTGTGATCATATTTTTACAACACTCATGGAGTTCATCTCGCTTTCCAGTTTTCTGGTTATTAACCTGAGGTAGGCAAGTCGCTGTTGGTACAAACACAGCCAAAATGTCAAACCAGTTTAAAGTTGACGACTGGAAATTGCTGGTCGCGTTTGAACTCCAATCGATTTGCAAGTTTCGTAGTTGTTGCTTGATCGGAGAAAGTGGGTTTAGAGCGATTCTGTAATTTCGGTAAAATGTACGAATAACCACACGATAAGCCATCAATTGGAAATATTGTGAAAAGGTGGATGAATAAATTTTGAAAAATGTGCAGTTATTTAATGGATTGTGTCACGTCACTGTGTAGTACAATAACAGTTTTCAATTTAGCGAAAGTTACGGTCAAGTTGTTCCGACTTTTGTTTAAATCATTTTGAAACGACAAAAAGTACAAAGCCTTACGATTTACTTCGCAAGCTTCATCAAAATACAAGCAAGAACATTGCTTGTTTCGCACAGTGCTGTGGGCTGCACTAAAAGTTACTGATACAGTAGGCGCCGCTTATTATGACCACGGATAATATGACCAGCCGCTTATTATGACCAATTTGGTACGGTTCGGAATTTGTCTATGTAAAACTCTCGGTTTAATATGACAAACTTCGGATAATATGACCGACCTTTTCTCCATTTCTCTATATTACGGCACAATATTTTTTCCCACCACATACTTACTACTTCACCTTTTCAACATGCGTGTTTTTTGTACGCATGCATGCCGCGTGTGCCTTGTGTGTGTGCTCTGTACCCGGTCGACGAAACAGTCACATTGTTCTGACGTAAGTTTACTAACACAGTCGTACCGTATTTTTTGTTTCAAATCGACCAAAAAACATTTTGAATTTGTTTTGCGGTGCTTTGATGCGTTACTTTGACTAAACGTTACTTCAACTGTTATTTACTTTGTTATGGTGTGCCGGTACCAATGCTTGTAGGCCTACATATTTACCCTGTCCACATGTCCAATTTATGTGAGCTTTAAGCCGACATTGATGTGGGCTTGTTGCTTTGGGCTTGATGTCATAATCACTTTTTTAAATTGTGGCATCAAAAATTTAATAGTGATGCAGAAAGTCCACAGCAACAAGGCCACATAAATAGGACATGTGGACAGGGTAATTGTTACATACTGTACAGTAGGCCTATTTTGTTTTATGGTCACTTGTACGGTACTGTTACAGCAGAGGTGGTCAGTTACGACAGGGGCTCCGAGAGCCGCCAAAGGGCCTGGGGCAAATTTTTTGGTGGGGCCCCCTACCTTTTGCAATATCTAGGCACAAAGACAACATCGTAGTAAACTCAGTGAGTTAGTTGGTTGCCTGTTTAGTGTTTAGCCCCTTTGTAGCGAAAAAGCGATTAAGGTTGTTTGTTTTATCCTCGTGAAAATGTTGATGATGTTTTTGATGATCACGATGAATTGCGCTACGTATTTACTAGGTAGATGGAAATTCACTGAGGACAAGACCAACGTCAAAGTCATAGTGCGGATTTAAAGTCTCGCTACCAATGCTGCGTACAGTAGTAACTCCATTCTCAGTATGAGCACTTGGATAAAGGGAACTTACACTTGCTTCATCAGCTACAATATTGACACTCAAATTACGAATTTGCGTACACCATCACTCGGATGAGATACCAAGTTTATACAATGAAACTTTAATATATTTCCCTAGACTACTTTCGCTGACATTTAACTCTTCATTAGCAGTTTCCTGGTCAGAAGCATTTTCACAAGATCTTTTTCTTTCACTTTCACTCCCAACTATACTAAAGCTTTTTAGTCTTTGCTGCCCTTTACTCTGTAATCGTTCTCTTATGACCCTTAATTCTTTTCGCTTTTGTGTACCAAATTTAAGTTTATCATTTCTCAACATGCATTCACAAAAATACGCTTAGCATACTACCAAGTGCCCAGAAATTTGAAAAGAGGTGAGCGCAATTTCCTGTTTCTGTTTCCACTGAAAATATCGGTGAAGACCGAAAAAAAGGTCTTCATGTCTTTCGACGTCAAATTTACTCCCCAAAATCAAGTGAAGACTAAAAAAAAGGTCATCGCGTCCTCAGATGTCCTGTTTCCACTGTTCCGCTGACTGGAGATATATAAAAGCTTATATTTCAGTGGGAGGGAGGGGGCGGACTTGGTACGCCCCTGAATTGCAAGAATAATTAATGGAATTCCCAAAAAAAATTTAAAACCTATTGTACCCAATCAGTCAATTTGACAGCATGTATTTAAAACACTGAGCCCAACGGTCCGTTTTTTTGCGCATGCGATCATCGAAAAGATTTGCTCTAGTCCGGGATTCAGCAGCCTTACTCTTTTGACCAATGAAGCCATAAAAGATTTACTGTTTTAATCGCATTCTCGTGAGAGCCACGTCACATTTTTGAACATCTATTCGAACCAAAAGTGTTTTTACCCGAACACGACGAAACTCTGCTACTCAAGGATGATTAGAATTGTATTTCGTTGACCTCGTGCCACGCACTGTCTTGCTGTCTCGCCTCGCCGATTAATTAAAGCATATCCTTTAAGCACCGGTATCTTTCGCTTCAAAATGCTTTAATTTCTTAAATGAAACTGTTTTTGTGCTCCCATCAAACTCAAGCCTATACTTGAGCCACAACATCTACCCGACGGTTCAAAACTCTCAAACGCTGCATATATGAAACCTAAATATTCCGCTCATCCATTGATCCCTCCGGCCTCAAGCTATAGTTGGAATGCTATAACTAGTTGCAATCGCATACTCGCAGTTGCGCTGCCATAAATCTCAGATAAACACGTTCATGGTTCAACATTGTCTTTAATTAAGACGAAGCCGAATGAAATGCAGATGAAGTAAAAAATCTCAATTTTCAGCTTATAATGCGCCTTTATGCATAGCATGCACATCAAAATGATGTTTAAAGGGCCCACACGCTCCAGAAAATTGGTAATATTTGGATGAATATTAAGCTGAAATGCTGTTAAGATTTGTAAAACTTTTTTGCTGTATTTTGTAAGATATAAGCTAATGGGTCCCTACAACAACCTGATTTATGCTGGGGCCCCATGCACTCTATGAAATCGATTATTTGGAAGTTTCTTTGCTGCATTTATTCCGTAAGGTATGGGCTAATGGGCCCCTACAACAGCATGATGACTTGTGTTGGGGGCCCGTGCACTCCATAAAATTGATTATTTAAAGTATGTTCAGCTCAAATGCTGTTTTAATTGTTTTTTAATCTTGCTTTGGCTTTATTTATTTCGTTAGATATGGACTAATGGGCCCCGGGGTCATTTGACCCCCTTGCCCCCCTTTCATATGGGCACTGAGTAACGAAGTAGTTCTACTTAAGTAGTAATTTCAGTAACGAACGAGTTACTAGTATTTTTCATTTCTGGTACTTCTACTTTTATTTCATGTAAAATTCTCTTGGAGTAACACTACTTGAGTAGTATTAAAATTTATGCAAAGTAGAAGTAGATGCTTAGCCACTCCTTTTATTGATTTGACCAGGATTTGAAGTTTTTCTAGTCTAATTTTTTTGGCAACTCTGCTTATCAAAAACATGTTCGGATAGGACTAGTGATGTAAATCGTTTTTTTTTAAGTGTTTTGTTTTTCCAAAAAAACAAACCTTTTTTTTTGAAAAACGAATTCGAATCCGATTTCTTAAAAGAGTATTGGCCGCCATACTGTTTACTGTTGAGTCTTCTCGTAGTGATGGATTTAATAGGGAGCGCAAAAAGCGACCTTTCCGCCCCAGAAATCCATCATGGATTGCGTGCTTCTTGTTACCGATTACCAGGAAGGTGTTGCCAGTTTTAGTTTCACTAAGCAAAGAATAAGCAACAAAAAGGAGCAATCGCAATAGATCGATTAAAAAAAATACGGAATTGACTGTGGATAGGTTATTTGCTGTCTTTCTATGAGCAGTGAACAAAAGAAACTGGGATAGCTTATTAACGCAGTACCGTATAAAATTAGTTGGTAATCCTGATGATTGTAGCTTTCATTATGGATCATAAGTTACGTCAGACTCAGAGTCAACGCAGTACCAGCCAAACAAATTAAATAAGTGTTAAAACAAAGACTACGGCACCAATGATACACTATAACTTGGTTAAAAAGAGTACTGGTTGGCCAATATAGCAAAATTCAGATGCGAAGGTCGATAGTACACGTTAATGCAGTATATTTTCCCGTTCATCTAATGGGTTACTGCAGTTTTTTCGGCTGTTTCAAAAAAGATAGGCTCCGGCCTAGTTTGCATTCATTCTTTTTGACCCTAACTCTTCCATAGCCCTAAAGCGCAAGCAAGCTGAATAGGCTAAATGAAGGTCTAAACCCTAATTTAACCTAGTTTAGCATTCAGTAGCACAACTTTGTGGTTCGGCTATACTTTGGGGTAACTCAAAGTTGGGCCCGGCAGAATCGTGCAAATTGCAAAATGGCCCTAGATGGTGAGCTTGAAGCTATATACACCCTACTCTGCAAGCTATAATGAAGCAATATCACTTTACTACCTACAGCGGTGTTTCTTAAAGTTCTTAAAGTAGCCGATATCGCCCCCTTGGGGGCGAAAGCTCACGAAACGTGCAAGACCTTTTTTGCCCTTTGCTTGAGTTTGGGCAAAAAATTGGACATCTGCGGACGTGAATTCCTTTGAACATTTGGCAACACAGTTCACTCTTACGAAATTTATTAGAACACAAGCTTATTAGGGCGAGGGGGCGATGAAGATAAGCAGAGTACCGTAAAAGGGCAAGCGCAAAAAAAAAAAGTTGAGTACTACTGACCTACAGTCATGTGCTATGTGTAAACGTGATTTGATGCTGCTTGCCGAGTTTTATATTAAAAACAATTTTGTTTAAATTTTTCACGAAGAATCAACTAAAAAAAACAAAAAAATACCCACAAAAAAAAAAAAAAAACTAGTGCAAAAAACACTGTTTTTTTACATCGCTAGACAAGACGCGAAACTGAAGTCTGTTAATTTGCTTCGATGTAATCTTAGGGGAGCAATAAAAATTTGATTATATGAATACCGTTGCTTTACTTGAACACTGACTGTAAGCGTTACAACAGCGAACATTCAAAAAATAAACAAACTCGTGAAATCCGAAATTACTTTTTGCTTTCATTACTTAAGGAGAAATGCTTTGCCATACTTCTACTTGAAGGCCATTTTTGAGTAAGTAACAATACTTTTACTTCAGTAGATTTTTTGACTACTTTGTCCACCTCTGTATCACAGTACCGTATTTTGTTGTACTACCAACGTCACATGCACTGTTACTTCGGTTAAACGATGAATTTGACGGTATTTGGACTTCTGGTAGCTTACGGCGTCGATTCAGGCGCGGTTATGGCGACTTTGGTTTTTATAACCATTCGGATATTATGACCAAAATGGTCTGGTCCCAAGGTGGTCATATTAAGCGCCCCCTACTCTAACTTGTTAATATTGTAGTCACTAAAGCATAGTGTATATTATGCAAAAGTTTCTGGTAAAATTTTTTAATTTGTTTTGTAGGCTGATTATGAGTCACGAATGAATACAATTGCAAAGAGATGCATCCAAAACTTTATCGCTGATATACAGCAGAGTGCCGTGGTAAGCTAAACTTTGTATGACAATGCTATAGGCAGTACTCGAGTTGAGAAGGGATGCAGGGGGATGGCATCCCCCCAAAACACAACACCATCCCCCATAGAATATTTTAGCGAAGACCATTCCCCTATAATTAATGATCATTCCTCTTCTACGACTGCGTGAAAAGTATGCACCATCTCTCCATAAGTGTTTTTACTAACTTACTCGAGCACTGACTATAGAGGTAATACCCAGCATGCGCGGCTGCTAAGGAGTTTTGCATAATCATCGCTCAAAATGTGATTTTTCACAATGCATCAGAATTATCCAACCAATACTGCACTATCGCCAGGTAGACCGCTTCAAAAACTAACCAGTAGCAGTGGTACGAATTAATGCCGGACGCTGCTTAATCAATGCCAGGAGAGTTGATGCTTTTACATCCGTTTAAAGTTTTACAACGTGTGATTTTTGACCTCATGTGTAGACATTTCGAACTGAAAGTGAAGATGAAGTTATGAATCGTTTACGCGAAATGGAAGATAAAGCGGTTGATGAATACAAACAAAGTCGCAAGCCGGGCAGCGCTGCATTTTTGCAAGTATGGCATATAAATTACTGCAATTTACTCAGACAAGTCAGCGACAGTTTCCAGGTGAGTATTTTGACATCGTATATCTACATTGAAAATTACTAGTGATATACAAAATAGTACGTTTTGTCACAATTCAAATCCGATTGATATTCGCTAGTGTATGTGTTTGATGCGCATGTTGACCACGTATTTCAAAAAATTGTTGTATTTCTGTTGCACCTTGTTAAGAATGAAGTTGAGAACTGTGTAGACTGCTTTTAACTTAAGAGGGCAAGTTGTGAAGTGAGGGCGCTGTTGCTAACGTCTTTGCAGGAAGTTAATTTAACGATTAACTTATCAGTTAGGAACTTTTTAATAACACTGGTCAACAAAAAATTTAAACAAAAATGCCAACCAACTTTTCCAGAAGAATTGTTTCTGCTGATTCCAAATCTGCAGCCAGTTTTTGTCAATCACGTCAGATTTAAAAGAAATTTTAATTTTTTACCTTGGTGAACTTTTCAAAACGTAATTGTCACACCACAATTTACTTTCGTCTCAAAACAAAAAAATTCTTATTATGATTGTGACAAAATTTTGGTTGCGACAAAAAAGTGACAAAACAAAAAATTTGGTTGTGACATCACAGTTTTTCTTTTGAGAGAAGCTAAACGTCATAATTCTCTTTGATGTGAACTTTTCAATACCATGCACATTTACTGTTTTAGGTATAAATAGCCAACTTGAATTTTTCCAAGCGTCTTGCCTCAGATCATCTACTATCACAATTAGTCTTGATTGACCACAAAAGTTTTTTGGAAATTTCAAAACTGGATGCGATGAACTTTTTTGTGTATAAAGCGAAAATGGAGTTGATTTTTATTTTTGTTAAAAAAAGGTCCCCCACCGAATTTAGTTAAGTTAAGTTAAGTTAGTAGCATATTTATCCTCCTATCACGAGAAGGCGATCAATGCGCTATACGAGCTCGCTTAGGAGTTGCCAGCCATCTGTCTACCACACCAAGATGGGGGAATACCGCTAAGTGTCTTTCCCAACGGCACAAGTAAACTTGCCGGCTTGTTCTCCACACAGTCCCTTTAATGCTGAGCGTCAAGCAGGGAAGCTCTGAATACCAATTTTGAAGTCATTGGTTTGACCCGACTCGGAATCAAACCCGAGTCTACAGCTCAAGAGACTGACGCTCTATACCACTCGGCCATCTGAGCTGTTGATGAGGAATTCGTTTATGCACAAATCACTTTTTTGCACCTCGTTTTTCATTTTTTGGCTATCTTTTGGTAACTGAAAGTTATTGCTGCAAATTACGTACTGATAAGTTTATGGGGACGATGCTCCTTGTCATTTGACAGCTTTAAAAAAAATTGTTCAAAACGAAGAATCAAGGCCGGAGATATGAGCAATTTGGTGTTAAAATATCAAACATCGCCCTCTAGTGGAAGATATGAATATTAACTGTTTCAAGAGCACTAATGCGATTTAGATAATTTTTTATGGTGTTTACCCAATTTTAATAATGAGGAATTCGTTTATGCACTTGGATAAGAGGTAATTTTTGCCACTAGGTGGCAGCAGCATCATTTTTTTGTTTTTAACGAATATACTTTCTACTGTACATGTGTGACTTTTCAAATGTTTTCATTTTGCCTGGATTAATAGAAACACACACCACGATAGCGACTACCAAATTTATTAAAAGACAACAGACAACTTGTGCATTCAAAATTTCAGATACAAAACTAAAAACGATCACAGTTCACTTTCAAAACACTAAAAACTTGCTATTACAGCAAGATAGCTCGCTGCACGATAGAAGTTTAAGTGTGAAGTATTTTTTATTAGTACAATTTTTATGAAGCTCTTCCATAATTTCACTGCTCTTTCAGCGATCCAGTTTTTTCATTGAACTTACAATTAATATTACGAACTGGATGGTTCGATTCTCAGTTTTTCACCTGTATGGGGGAGTACAATTTTTCATTCCAATGAAAAAAAGCACTCCAATATTACATTGAAAAATGAATTCATAGTTGAAGATCCTTCATGCCATTAGGGCTTCTTAACGATGGTTGTCTTAGCAAGTGACCGTGAGAAGACGAAAGTTGGTTCTTTATTATGAACTAACGATTGTTGTACCTATTTTAACCCTGACACTATGATGGGCTTTGTTGTTGGCTGGCTTTGCAAATGCAAATCAAAGACGTGCAGGATACAGGAATCCCCACTGAACTACACCTCCAACATGATGACATTGGAGTTTTGTGTTGGAAGTTATGAAAATTATGTCCTCTTGCTGGATTCTGTAAACAGAAATTTGGATGGAGTTTGGCATTTTTTCACTGTTTTTAACTTACCAGGCTAATAAGGCTGAGACTAAGCAATCATTTCTAGTTTTTTCGATTTGTTTGAGGGATCCTTGTGGCATCCTAACCTATAGGCTACCTGTATTATTCCCTTGATTTTTTTATTTTAAATGTTTACCTTGAGAAAAATCAGTAGAGGCTAGACTTAAGGTTTGCAGTTCTTTGAAAATGAGGAATTTTTTTTAAGGGGTGGTAGGTTGCTATGCTGTACTGATGAAACCATAGCAGAGTCGAAGCGCGTATGCAAGTGCAAATGATTTGGTTAGCCTATGGGCCTATACTAAATAGTAAGGCTATTGGTAATTTAGTTGTGGTTAGGCTTTACAGGCTTTTTTACTGGAAGTTTTTATTCCTGGCCAGTCGTCTACTAATAGGAGGAAACCCCCTAGAAAAGAAATAAGTTAAAAAGTTTAGATTGGCAATGCAACAAAAAGTATTTACAGTTTGGAATGACTCTAGCCTGGATTGGCTGTACAAAGTAAGGCTGACGAAATTTTTCAGCTTTTGCTTTTCATCTTCCAACAAAACTTGCTATCGGCTTAAAATTTGATTTTTTATGGTAGCCGAACACTTTACTTATTGCAGGCAGTGGATGGCATTTGTTGAACCTAGATTTCAGCAAACTTTAAACCTCTCCAAAGATGCTTCAAATTTATCTTAAGACATTTTTAATCACAGAATACCGTAGCCATTTAAACAAATATAAAAGCCTCCAAAATTGGGTGCCTTTAGATTAGTTCACTAGTAAACTGCAATAGAAAAAAATGATGATGCTGCCATCTAGTGGCAAAAATTACGTCTTATCCAAGAGCATAAACAAATTTCTCATTGTTAAAAATGGGTAAACACCATAAAAAATTATCTAAATCGCATTAGTGCTCTTGAAACAGTTAATATTCATATCCTCCACTAGAGGGCGATGTTTGATATTTTAACACCAAATTGCTCATATCTCCGGCCTTGATTCTTCGTTTTGAACAATTTTTTTTAAAGCTGTCAAATGACAAGGAGCATCGTCCCCATAAACTTATCAGTTACATAATTTGCAGCAATAACTTACAATTGGCGAAAGATAGCCAAAAAATGAAAAACGAGGTGCAAAAAAAGTGATTTAGTGGGGTACTTTTTTCAACAAAAACAAAAATCAACTCCATTTTCGTGTTATACGTAAAAACGTTCATCCCATCCCACATCAGGATTATTTTTTTTTTTTGTAGTCATCACCGTACTGAGCATAGCACCATTTTTATTAAAATAGCGCTTAAAATCATAAACTCTAATTTTTAAGACATCATTTTTACACTTTTTCACTTTTTTCAGATTACTGTTACCAAATAGAAAGTTCTAACTGATAAAAATCTCGTTTATGACAAAATAGATGCTACCTGCAGTAGTATGTAATTGCGGAGGGGCTTTGACAGTAGTTTCTAAGGAAATTATTCACTCAGTCATTTTCTAGACCCGCTTATCCTTCGGGGGTCGCGGGGGCAGCAGCTTAAATAGGAGCCTCCAAGCATTTCGATCCTCTGCAACGAAGGGTAGATACTCTGATAAGGGAATCATTTGCTGTTAAGGTTTTAACTTCAAGGAAATTATTTGCTGCTAAAATTGAAATCTTGTTTTTGAGTGTTTACGAAATACGTCACTATAAACTTCGATGACGTTACCCAAAGGTTTTCCTTATATCATAATAATGCGAGCAACGTGATTAAACAAAGCTCTTTAGTTTTAAATAAAAATAAATTAAAATCAAAAAAGCAAAAAAAAATGACGAGCTGGACAAATACGGCTTGCAGATTCGAATTTAGCGTGATTAATTAATCGGCAGCGTGGCTGAGTGGTTTGGAGCGTCGTTTTTACGACGGCCATAATCGCAAATTTGCCCAAGCCTGGTTGTTGCGTCCTTGGATAAGATGCTTCACGGCAATATGTCTGCTTGGTGGAATCTGACAAGCAGCAACTTGAAGAAGTCAGAAGCTAAATTCAAGCGGAAAACTCCGAAGCCAAGGCAACTTCCAAGCGAGTTTGGATTCGTCCTATGCATAGCGCCTCCGTCGCTTTCTCGTGACAGAAAGATAAATATAAAGAAATTAATCAATGAATTTCATAAGATTAAGGTGTTGAAGTCTTTGCAATATTTAAAAACCAAAATTTTGTTGGCCTGTGTAATTAGATGAATATTGCTGAATTTCATAATTTACTACTGGTTGTTGCCTGCAATTAAAAAGTATTAAAAACAACTTTGTTTGATGTTTGGTTGGCTAGTTCGTATGTCACTCTTATGTCCAACTACACACAGCAGCTTTAAATTTCAACTCATTCACTTGGTAGCGAACCGCTTATTCAGGGTAATCAATCCATTCAGACAAGGTGATTATGCACAACTGACATTTCTGTAACGCAATGATACTGTATTTCTTTACATGGTTCCAGTGGTTTTTCCAAAGCGATGTCAGCGGAGCTGTTACCAAGTTGTTATTTATCGTGCTGCTATACTTCAAGTTTTCCAGAAATCCAGCACTGTCCACACAAGCCTTCACTTTACTTTTTGCTGATTACAAATGCTGATGCTAGTCTACCAATCTGTTAAAAGTAAAGCCGGCACAACTTCTTGCAAGCACTTGTAACTTTTAGAATTACCTGGAACCGCAATTTGGTTGCAGTCAAGCCATAATTAAACTTTAGGTTTACGCGATTACAAAAGATTGATTTGTCACGGTTTGGGAGAACGAATTCTGTTCAAAGGGAGATCTTAATGGTTCGACGATAAAAAAAATCTTATCAATCTTGCTATGCATAGCTAATCCAGGCTAACCTCATTCCAGAGTGTAAAGACTCTTAGTTACATTGCTCATCCTAAGCCTTTCGACTTCATTTCTTTTGCTAAGGCTGTTTCTTCCCCATTAGCAGGCGACCAGCCACAAACAAAAACGCCCAGTGAAAAAGTCTATAAACTCTACCCACAACTAAGTTACCGGTAGTCTAACTGCATCACTACAAGCCCCGCGGCCGCCCACTTGTTTGCATCTTAGACACGTTTCGGCTTTATCATGGTCTCATCAGTTCAAGTAATGACGTCGAAACGCGTAACCTGTCTGCAACTGTAAATGAGTAGGTTGCCGGGGGACCTGTATTGATGTAGTAAGGCTAGGAGTAACTTAGTTGTGGGTAAAGCTTATCGGACTTTTTTACTAAGCGTTGTTGTTTATGGCTGGTCGGCTGCTAATGAGAGGGAACTCCCTAGAAAATGAAGTTGAGAGGCTCAGGATTAGCAATGTAACAAAGAGTTTTAGCAGTCTGGAATGAGTCTAGCATAGATTGGCTGTGCATAGCGAAGCTGACGAGATTTGAAAAACGATAGTATGGTCACTGTCGTGTGACATAGTCCTTAAGAGTAACTCAAGAAATTGAGACTTACCTGATCTTTGTTGAAAATTACGCTCAATTAGCATAGCGCTGTTGACAAACCTGTAATTACTTGGTGGCGGGGGTTACGAAGAATTTTTTGAGAGAAAGGAGTCCATGAAAGTGATTTGACCGGAAAATGCACAATTTTTTCGGGAGAACATGCGCAATTGAGAAATGAAATACCGGCTTAAAACGTGCATCGAGGAAGACTTGAGAGAGGACACTTAAAAGCGCCTACCTGCGTACGCCAAGGCATATTGGCGCGAATTTTATTGTTTAATTTGTGTCAACTCAAGCTCGCTGGATTGTCGTCGTCTATAGGATCAGGACTATCAATTCGATAAAAGACTGCATTTTTCATGAAGAGTAGAATAACGAGCTGAAGATGGATTTTATTTGATCAGCTGTTCAATCAACCGATGCTACCACTTCAACATGACGATGTTATAATTATGGAGCATTCGTAGTTAGAAAACCACTGGAATTGGCGTTAGATTGCAACCCATAAGCTGAAAGCCCCATATTCAATTATTCTCTGGTTGCAGAAAATGTTTCGATTCGTTATCGGTATCGTTTACGTTAACACTATGCTGCTCTGGGCTGGATTACCCTTGAAAAAGATACCGGTAATAATCAAAATAGGTGCTTTAAAAGTTGCCTTACTTTACTTTATGACAGTCTTAATTTCTAGACTTCGCTACTACTTTATTGAAAGCTGTAGTAATATCGATTTTTTAAGGCTTGTGCTGGGCTTGAAAAACGCTACGTGAAATACATCAAGAAATTTAACGAATGGCGAAAAGAAGTAAGAAACGAATGAAAATATTATCGTAAACTGAATAAAGACAGAACGTAGCCTAATCGGTTATTTATTTGAAATATCGGTCTACTTTTCAAAACCGAGTAAATAGATCCGTCTGTTTCTGGAAAACTAGACTCGGGTTTCCTTCCAAGTCAAACTACTGACTCTAAGAATTGGTGCTTGCAACTTTCCTCCTAGATGTTAGGCGTTAAAGGAACAGTGCGAAGTACAGTACAACCCTGTGATTTTATTGCCGGCAACTCCCAAGTCAGATCGATTCAGCGCTTGGATCGCTTTTTTGGTTTTTCGTGATAAGAGAATAGATAGGCAAATAAATACAGGTGCAATACAATGTTTGCAGTTTGGCGCTTTTATTCGAAGGAATAATGGGGAGGGCAAGCCAGCAAGTTTTCCTGTGCCATTGGTAAAGACACTTAATGGGATTCATCCGTCTTAGACTGGTAGGAAGGAGGCTAGCAACTCCTAAGCGAACTCTTATGCAACACTTTGATCGTATTCTCGTGATAAGAGGATAAATATCTGATTAAATAAACTATTGATAAACGCTTTCAATGGTTTACGTTTTAAAACTTCGTGGTGAAATACCACAACGAGTGTTAACTGTCAGGCATGAAGCAGTGTTTAGATTGTGGCCTTTCAGCGGTAATTTTCTTTGGATATCCGGTGACTTTACTAGTATCACTATACTAGTCCAAGCTAGCTTGGAAACAGCGTGTTGCTTTGTAAATTACGCAACTTTATTACAGTTTTTTTGCTTTTCAGTAGCAACTTTTTTAATCGCAATTACTTATTGTTCTGATAGTCTGGAATAGATTTCTCACCATTTTGCTGCAATTTCTTTTCATTCAAAATTATTTATCGAAAAGTGACTTGCTGTAGTAAACCTCGTAAAACCGGCTCTTTTTTAAAGAAAGCTACGCGAGCAAAATTGGATGATGATTCTTTCAAAGAAGAAGCCCAAGAAGAGCGTGACAGACTTTTGCAAGAGTTTAAAAACTCACTTCCGAAAAGTTATTCAGTATACTTTGCGCAATGCGAAACTCCTTTCAAAAACGACGTCAACAAGCTGATCGCTGAAACAAAAGCTGAAGTAGAAAAGTATTTGGAATCACTTGAACAGCCGTGGTGGAAAACTGCACTTGTTCTCGGAGCACTGGTTGTTGGCGGCGCTGGATTAGCAATTGGTGCTGTTGCAGCAGCTCCTGCTGCGCTTGGTGCTTTGGCAGCCGTTGATGCAGCAGTCGCAGCAGCCGGAATAGGAAATGGCTTAGCAGCGGGTGTAGGAGCTGGAGCTGGAGCAGGTTTGGGACTTGGATACGGCTTTCGTAACGCCGTTTGGAATTATCAGTTAAAAAATGAAAACAACTGCATTGAAGTAGACAACAAAAAAGGAGAGGAGCTAGCTTTGACAAAATATGAAGACAGTTCCATATACGTCATGCTTTGTTTTGGCACAATTGAAATCAAACTACGCAGCCGCAAGGTGAAACTTTGATTTCCCAAAGTTTTGCCCTGGTTCCATCAATTTTTAAAACCTGTTGCCATTGTTATACTTTTGAATTGTGTAGTTTGCTGTCTATTAATTTGTTAATGAGCCCAAAAAATGTTCGAAAATACTGAGTATAATAAATGCAAAAGCGCAGGTATAAATGCATATGTAAACTACTTACTGTACGTGTTTGAAAATGCTTGTACCGTATTTTCTTCTGTTCGTAATTCTTTTTTTGAATAATAGTTTTGGTCAGTTTTTTCAGTAGTTTTTTTTTGACTGTTCTAAATTATAGCTTTTAGCTCGTTGCTGTAAAAATAGCGTTTTCTTTTCCAAACAGTGCCCATCATCCTTTTACAGGTTTTGCGTCATAATCAGATTTGATACATTATGATTGAAAAAGTGATAATTGTGACGGAGAAAAGAGGGGCTACTTCGACGTCTTGTCCAAACATACTGGGCATGCCAAGGTAGTAACTGCTCAGCATAGGTGTGCCGCTGTACATTTGAAGTAATGCTGAGAATCTAGAACATGTCCCTCGTGTAAGTTGCAGCACTACTCCTTTTTACAGTTGTGCGAATGTATTGTATCGATACTATATTTTAATGTCAAAAAATGTTTTTATGCTATTATAGCCTACTCTGTTTATATGCCAGTCGTAATTGAAAAGATTTAAGTTTTGACTGAATACGTACGTTTTTTAGAACCATATTACGTTCGAGAATTCAAAGTATGCTTTTCAGAGGCCGCACTTGGCTATAGTTTTATTAGGATAATCAAGCATCATGGTATTGTTCCAACTGTAGATTCATCTAACGTAAATGCTTTTATTAGCGCGATATGACTTTATATGCCTAAAATATAACTGCGTTTCACATATATAATCATTTTTTGTATTAACTTTATTCATTCAAATACTTTTAATGTTTGAATTGTTGGACTCAAAGAATTTGCAATTTAGGAATAATACTTTCCCCTGCTCACACAGTAAGCTAAAAGTATTTTCAAACTTACGAAAATAACACAATTTTCGACTGTTTAAATTGCTGTCAAAGATGAAACTTGATCTAGTTTTTCTTCATACTCACTGTTTTGTAGAAAGTTTCGAAGCGATTGGTTTTAACTTTGAGTCGGTCCTGTTTTGATATCGTAGACTCTTATAGGAAATGTATCATAAATAACATTATTTCACATTTATACCCCGTACTAAGTACAGACTTACGGCAAACAATTGCTTCAGTTTCAATGCAGAGGTCAGACACAAGAATAAATGAGCTATGTTGCTTTTTGTCTTGCATTTTGCTTTATGTATGTAGGAATTTTGGTAAACGTTTAAGCAACCACATTAATTGTAATTCCTTGAACAAGAGAACAGTAGTTGTATAGTTTGCATAAAGTATAATAAAAACTTTATTAAATTGTAGTTATCTTGTCATAACGTTAACAAAACCATTACTTTGTGTTTTTTACGAACGGTATTTTTTGTCACATTGTAGTTTTGTGACAACGTATTGTTTGTTGTTGATATCTTGTTTGCGTGTAAGTATAACCTATGTTATTGTTGCTGATTGATTTGCAAGTGCTTTTAACTATTGGCTTGTTTTAGATGCACGTAGGTCATTGGTTAACGATAATTTTTACTGCATTGCGCAAGTATAATAGTTCACCTTTAATTTTTTTGTGCCTGTTGGTAGCATCCACTTCTTCTCACTTTGGAAGTGCATCCAGTCGACAAGCGGCGCAGCCAGTCGCTTTAGAATAATATTCCAGGTCACCTGATCACTTATGGCACACCTTTCTGACTCTTCAAATATCTTGGGTAATCTAATTTGATTGTATAAAAGTTTTTTACTTTATAGACTTAATGCTTTTGATTTTTAAACAATATTTCTAAACCTCAGACAATTGATAGATAAACACGATGATAGAATTTGCGTCCGTTTGGACCTAGAGCATTTAACTTTTCACACAATTACGACTTCTAAACTTTTTATAATTCGTATTTTTAAGTATTCTGTTGTGTTAATGCAGATGGATATGAAAATTCCGCAGTTTGTATTACGAAACAAGAAGATTGTGATGATGGTTCAAAAAAAATCACCATTGATTTGAAGAAGTTAAGAAAGATTTTTTTGAATCCGAAATACGAGGATCGCCTGGTAGCTGTTTATGCAATATCTGGACCATTTCGATCCGGAAAATCTTTTCTGCTTAATCTATTGATTCCTCATCTTCGTCGGTTGGAGGTAGCCTAAAGCGAACTTTAACTGACAATTTGATATAAATTTGTTTTGATAAGTATACAACTTTACAAACTTACTTGGATAAATAATTGTAGCAAAATATCGTTCTTTCTGAAGACAATTTCATCAAAGCCACCAGACCCGATGTAGGGTAATTGCAGGTGAGATGACCATCTGCCGCTATTATTTTAGTTTTACACGTTACGCAAGATTAGAGGTAAAACGGCGGTTGAAGGTAAAACGATCTTTAACTGACAATTTGGCATAACTTTTTTTGACGAGTATACAACCTTACAAACTTACTTGGGATAAAAAATTGTAGCAAATTGTCATTCTTTTTGAAAACAATTTCACTAAAGCCACCAGACCCGATGTAGAGTAATTCCAGGAGAGATGACCATCTGCCGCCATTATTTTAGTTTTACACGTTACGCAAGATTGACTTCGTCTGTTTCGAATCAGCATAAAGGTGCAGTAACATGCTAGAAATAATGCGAACTGGTATTGCCATCTAACCTTAATAAGTGGGTGCCCACCTGTTTCACAGCTTAAGGAGAGATGGCCACTCATGAGGTTATACGATAGCTAGCTTTCAGGAAATACGTGCTATGTGACTGTATTTTTGGAAGTGTAAATTCTATAATCTGAAGACTACATAGTGAAAACACGTCTACAAAAAATATTGCTGCTTAGGCTACTATCTATATCTTGCTGAAAATTTTCACCCTGCCTTAAATTTTTTTTTGGCTATATCTCGCAAAATTTTAGTAGGCCTAAATTTCGACAGCAATGATTATGCTTTTGTGTACAAATTTCATATTATGATGTCATGGCAAGAGGTAAACTAGTTTAGTAATGCGTTAGCAAGCAAGCCTATAGGTCCAGCATGCCTAACTAATATAAGCGTTCCTAGATAACAGAAACATCTGCTCAAATCAGGTTGCATTTGTGAGCTGCGCAAGAATAAAATAGCGTTAGCGTTATGATAGACCGAGCGTTATATTCATGTCCATTTTCGTTTGTTGTACGATAAATCTTTCTCTTTTTGTGATGCATCTCTATAAGCCATCTCACCAACACTTCTCAGGTAAAATGGCCAATAAAGTCATTTTTTAAATGTGAAATATTTATGTTGTGTATGGCAAATTTAAATAGATAAGACACAGGAATGAAACTATGGGCCTTAACCGTATCAACCCACCCTTTTACGTATGTTTTTAGCAAGTATAGGAAGCAAATCACGGAGATTTATCAAAAGAATGGCCATCTCACCGCCCGGACTTGCGCTATGCATTCGAGTAATTTTGAATTTCATGTGATATTTTTTGTTTCAAAGCACGAAGAGTTTGTTGAATGCTCAGCATCAGACGAAATTAAAAATGTTTTTGAAGCAAAAGGTGGGAGAAAGCCGCACACAGAAGGAATTCACATTTTAGGCAACCCGTTTTTGCTTGAAATAAAACAACACGGGAAGCTGAAAAAGGTAAAAAAGTATATAATTAAGTTGGGCCTGTACTTTGTCCAACCCTTTTACTTGCTGGAAGAGTTTGATAAAATCAGATGTTTTTTCACATAGATTGAGGTTTTAATTTTGAAAAATTATTACTTTTTACGTTTTTGGTTATGTTCGTGTTATAACTGGACTTGTTTATCATACACCGACCGTTAGTTCAGTTGTTAAGCACACGAATTATTGATGCGGGAGGTCTGGGGTTCGATTCCCGGGCCGGTTAAATCACCACAATGTGGCCAACGGCTTGCCACCGCTGCGACGTTTCTTCGGTGCTGTGTAGCCGAGATACTCAGCTGCGGAGATGGGCCTCGGCACTCGTTACACACCTCGGCCTAATACCGCGAGTATAATAAAGATTTGGTTTGATTTTTTTGTTTAACATGCTATATTGATCTTGGATTTGCTTTAATCACAATGCGTTAAAATCTCTAGAGGGCAGAAAACAAGTACACCTATATTTGTTCAAAAGTTAAAATGTGTTTAAATCAGTGATTCCCAATTCGTTTTAAAGCCCGCGCCCCTTCGGCGAGGAAAAATCATTCTCGCACCCCTTGCACAGTACTTCACTCACGCGCTGTTTCTGTATAGACCAGTGGTTCTTAAACTGGGTTCGACCGAACCCCAGGGGTTCGGTGAGGCTGTAGCAGGGGTTGGGCTAAAATCAGAATAAGTTTTTGCAAAAGGGCATACAGTTGTAGTAAATGACTATCTCTGCGTGGATAATGGAATGATGCATTCCCCCACCATACTCTTTCAACGCTGTTTTTGATGAATACAATTTTTTCATAATTTCAAACCTATTTGATAACAATCATCTTTACGCCGTAAGCACGCATAAATCGAAAATGTGCGAACAAAATGTATCATATTTGGTGAAGGACTTAGAGTTAGAGGCAAAAAAATTAAACAGAATTTGCCATAAAAATTGTTCAAAAAGCTCTAAAATGGCCATTACAGTGTCTAAATTTTTGAAAACTTTCCGGGGAAGCATACCCCCGGACCCCCCTAGAGCCATATTTTTGTTCCCCAATTTGCTTCAAATTAACTTTCCGGAAAAAAATACGCTTAAAAAATGTAAAAATTTTATGCCACCCTCCACCGCCTTAAGAATATTCTGAATACGCCCCTGACGTGAAACATTTTCAAAGAGCTTATGCCCTTTTCCGGTTTAGACGTCTAACGTCTTTGCACTCATTTAACATTCAACCTCATTCAAAACTGCATCCCCCTCTAAAATTTTCTGGATCCGCTCCTGGTTATAATTAAGGGTTCGATGTATGCTTGCATAACACCTGTTGGGTTCGATACTTCCGACAAGTTTGAGAACCACTGGTATAGACAGTGGCGTAGCGAGAAATTTTAAAAGGGAGAGAGCCATAATTTCCACATTTTTTAGGTGTACGGTATATTTTTTTCAGCGGAATAAATTTGAAGCTGATTGAGAAACAAGAAAGGCTCTAGGGGGCCCGGGGGCATGCTCCCCCGGAAATTTTTTTGAAATTTAAAATTTACATGCTGTAATGGATATTCTAATGCTTTTTGAATAATTTTCAGGCAAATTTTGTTGAAATTTTTGACCCTAATTCTGAGCGCTTCGCCAAATATGATGCCTTTTGTTCGCACATTTTCGATTATGCGTGCTTAAGGTCTGTAAGGCGCAAGGCTTATTGCTATCAAAAAGGTTCGAAATTATGGAAAAATTGTGTATATCAAAAGCATTTTTGAAAATGGCTGGTGGAAAGATACATGCTCCTCATCCTAGCCCCCTGTATCCGCCCCTGGCCATACGCTACAGAAACCATCAAAAGAGTATGGTATATTTCAGTTACTTGGCATCATTAATTTTGTTCTTTTTACAAAAAGGCAGAGTCAAAAGGGGGGCATGGCCTAATCTCACACAGACACATTTCAGACGTTACAAACACACAGGTAGGGAGAATCAACAATACCGTTCATCAGCGTTCATCAACGATACTGTTCATAAAATTGGCAAGTTCTTCTCGCTCCCTTAGAAGTATTTCTCGCACCCCCAATAGGGAACCGCTGGTTTAAATATACTGAAATATTGACAAGTAGAAAACCAATTCAAAAAATTAGGTAAGTATTTTATAACCTCTGCAATGTAAAGCTTTTTTGGTAGATGTGATTCCTAATTAATCTAAACTAGTTGCAATGTCTTCTTATCATAAGCTTATTATGGCTGCTTTTGTGAGTGAGTGTTTATTTCAGCAAATGTGTGATGCCACATTGTCATTAAAGGTTGCGTTGTTTCTCATGGACACCCAAGGACTATTTGACCTGATGGCGTCCGCGGAAAAGATAACTGTCATTGGAACATTGAGCTTTTTGATGAGTTCACTACAATGCTTCAATGTGAAAGAAGTTATCCATTGCACTCATTTAGAATATATTTATGTAAGCTTCATTTACCAAAGACGTGAAAATTTGTGCTATCAATTCCAATATATCGAGACGCGATGGAATAAACATTAAACGTTACACATTTTTGCAGCGGGCTATAAAAGCTTTTTAGATATCTTCATTTATTCAAAATTTAAAACATTTAGCCTACAAAAAGTATTAAAATTAATGTATAAAATTCCGTCTGTTTCGATACTTCTTAAGGTAGGGCCGAATTGTTGCCTAGTAATTAGAAGAGTAGTGTTTACTTTTCCAAAAAATAATTTACACGTAGATACCAGCAAATTTGTAAAGTTTGCTTGTACTTACAGTAGGCCTACGTGTAAATTGCTTGTAATGGCAATGATGCCATGTTTCTGAAGGTAGTTTTTGCGCGCTTATTTAAAAAATGACAGTAGCGAACATTCAATACGCAACTGAAATTTAGAAATTTGCTCAACTAGCAAGAGAAGTCGAAGAAAAAGATGATGAAAATGCACTAATTGAAGTACGTAATAGGTTTGTACGTTGACCGCTCGTAATCAACTTCTTTTCACTTTCTCGATTATCTGGTTTACCTGAATCTGCGTTTTTGTAGAAACCTAAGATTAACGAAAAAAAAGCGGTACTGACAATGCGTTAATTAAATTAAATACTATCGCTGCTTACCCTGCTGCGCAGTATCTATTTACGTATAATGTCGTAACTAGTCATTTATAGGATCTTTGTAACTGTATGTTTGCGTTACACCATACACAAACTCTCTGACCCGTGAGCGGATAATAATTTGACATGCTTTTGATGTAATCGAGGAAGCTGCAGTGTAGGCCTATGTTAGATCTTTTTGTCACAATGTTAACTGTATAGGTGTACTCTTGACGTGGATTGTCAGGTTATGAGTTTTATTGAAATAACCTGCTCCCAGTTGTGCCCGAAAGTGATTGTCTGATTTGAAACCACGCAATTAAAAATATTATTTCAGAGTAATTCGATTCAAGTAATGCTTTGCCACAAATGCTGACCAACAAAAAATGTCATTTTATGAACATACGAAGTACATCTTTTATGCTTGTTGAATGGTGTTCTGTTTTGGTTTTTAATGAAATAAGGTGGCGCACTGCGCAGTTAAATCTATGTTTAACAATTGCATTCTTGCTCTTCTTTTATATGCAGCGAGGATCGCTGATGTTCATTGTACGGGATTGGTTCATTGATGAACATGATGGCTACGGGTTTGGGTTTGAAGAAGGAAGAAGATACTTCAGAGAAACAATTGATCCTAAAGATGGCCATGCCGAAGAACAAAAAATGATGAAAGATTATCTTGATGAAACTTTTGGAGAAATTCCATGTTGTCTGTTGCCTTACCCCGGAGAAGCAGTGCAAAAAAAGAACGTGGAAACTTTTGGAGGTAGGTTCACTTTATGAAAGTAACTTGTTAAATTCAATAGCGTAGTAACACGGCTACGAAGTCAAAGCTATCTTAATCGAGTTCGAGTTCACGAAAATTCCGTGTTCTTGTTCAGTAATTTTTGCGGCGTTCATCTTCGGTTCATATACTGTAGTTTTTTTGCCAGTTGAAAACTCAATCCTCTTTTTTGCGTTGTAGTTCAAGTTAAAGAAATGCTGTTTTTTGTGTGTTCAAGTTTGAGTTGGACAAAAAAATCAAGTTCTGCGAGTGTGAGCTCATGCTCTGATTAATTGTAATCTCTCTACAATACCGTTAAAATGTCTGGCAGAAGTGGACTAGCAACAGTCAACTCAGCGTAAGCTTGATTATCGTCAGATCTTTTATTTGGTAGAACTCAGTCAAGACTTCCAGATTCATATCAACGAGTTGGTAAAAGTTATCAGTGATCCCCGAAATCTTCTCATAAAGAGGTTTGATGGAGAAGAAGTTACTTGCGGTGAACTTTGTTGCCGAATGGAAGCATTTGCTTCCATGCTAAAGCAAGATATTTTGTTGGAACATGCTCAAAGTTTAATTCAGGTTCTGTAAATATGCTTGAACTTGTCGCAAACTATCTCCTTAAATCCGCTCCTGTTACACGATATCAACTCAGATGGCCGAGTGGTATGAACGTGTGCCTGCGGAGGTGTGGACTCGGGCATGATTCCGAGTCGGGTCAAATCAATGACTTCAAAATTGGCTTTCACAACTTCCCTTTATGACGCTCGGCATCAAAGGAAGAGTGTAGAGAACAAGCCGCAAGTTCACTTGTTGTGCCGTTGGGAAAGGCACTCAGCGGGATTCCCCCATCTTGGCGTGGTAGACAGATAGCCGGCAACTCCTAAACGAGCTCGTTATAGCGCTTTGATTGCGTTCTCGTGGTTGGAGGATGACTGTGCAACTAATTACAAAACTACAATCTACCAGAAGATTAGGCCTGGTCACAAGGTCTTGCTATATACAAATGATCTGAGCCGTAAAATCTTTTCCTTTGAACCCTATTAGAGTATTACCAAACATAGTTTGCACAGCATCTAATGTTTTCTTGTCACTTGTCAGTTTGTGGTTGCTGACGGTGGCTATTGGCTAAACAAAATAATTCTGAATAATAAAATACGGTTCGGTCGAGATAACGATAGACTGAAAGAGAGCCCATAAAATTCGCACCAGCGGTGTGGAATAGTGGCAAGTACGGGACTACTACTTATAGGTTTTAGTTTGATGCTGCTTTAGCTGTTGATTGTATTCTATTTATACTAGACTATTTGCGGTACCGGTATGTAAAGTTAGCGCTCCGGTAAGACGATGGTCGAAATAAACAAAAAATATTTAGCAGAGCCATTTCTAAGCATGCTGCTTGCACAGTCTGAATTTAATTTGATGTATAATTTGCAGCTAAAACTGAAATTGAAAAAATATTCTTTATTTTTTGCGCAGGCTGATTATGATGCGCGGATGAATTGCATCGCTACTGCGTGTGTAAAAAGCTATCTTAGGGACATACAAGATTGTGCTGAAGTAAGACGAGTCGGCTAATGGGCTGTATTTTTGATATTTTACATTGAGCTCAAAATTCGTTTAGATTCTTTGAAGTTTGAAATTAAAGCTGTAAGGGTGCGATCACACTATCTGAGACGTTAAGACCTTTGAAACATTGTGCAGTTTTATCTTAATATGACATCACGTCCCAATGATTTTCTGCGGATGTGATGTCATAATAAGATAAACCTGCACAATGTTTTAAAGTCTCAACGCCTCAGTTAGTGTGATCGCAGCTTTCGTCCACACGTGATAATACCACTTGATTGCACATGGCTGCTTTTTTACTTAAATATTTCTTCTTTAAAAAGATGATGGAAATACTGTAACACCCGAAATATTAAATGTGTTTTAATGTTTTAAACATCTAGGCTATTACCATCAGATCATGGCACAATGTCATTTGGACATAAATTACTATGGCGTGAAGCTTTTCAGATATATTGTCAGTCAGTGGCGCAGCCAGAAAGAGGATATCACCACGTCACTGACCCTCTTGACGAACTTAGTCTGAAGAATGTTTAAGGCATTCTGATAAAATGCCATAATTTTGGCTTATTGCATCTTGCTGTCTCCCCCTGAATTTTTTGTAGGCTACGCGCTTGATACCAGTATTATGCTACGTGAGATTGCTTGTAAGAATGATGGAAAGGATCACTGAGGTTATGATACAGATTGTTTCACGATTTTGCGTGAAAATTTGAAAACAAGTTACTGATGATACGTAAAAACTGAAATTGATTTCATTAAATACATACGTAATTCTTAACGTAATACGCAAGTATAAATGAGTATAAACGCTTCGACGTAAATGCTGCAAGTATGAAGATTGATTTTTTTCTTTCATTTTTGAATTGTCCCCAATTTAGATATCTAATTGCAATTTTGACCTCCAATTTATTGTCTTTTTACATTGTGTAACGTTATGTTTTTGCAGACATTTCGCAAAGAAACTAAAGAAACAATTAGAAGAATCTTGCAATCGAAATCTCGAGGCGCTCTCAGGAAGTACGAGAAATGCCGTAAATGTGGTGGAGCGGAATTTCAACGCGAGTGGCAAAATGAATTCGAAAATTTGCTCCAACAAATTGCCGATGGAATAGAGGTTGGTGCAATTATACATTGATGTATATTCATAAACGTCATGCAAAGTATGTTGTTGAGCTACATTATTATGCTGTAGAATCAGATATTTTGTATGTCACAGAACCACTTTCTCCGGGTATCAAAATTAAGCACAACCTTATCAATAAAATAAAATAAGGGAAATCAAATGTTAGTCGCTGACTTTGAATGCTTGCGAGGTATTTTTAAGATAATAAAAAGAAACATGTGCTCTTGCATCGTTGGAACCAGCACGCAAAAAAGAAATTTATGCTTTAAAACTAATGTTCTCATCAAAATAATTGGCATCTTACACTGTAAATCAAATTGGGTAACGTAGACCCAAAAAACTTGGGTTATCATTTTGGGCTCGAAGGCTGAGAAACCCAATTTGCCAACTTGGGTAATAACGACCCAATTTACAAAGTTGAGTTTGTTAACCCAATATCCATAACCCAAGTACAGTGGGTAACTTGACCCAAACTACAAACTTGGGTCTTTAAACCTAATTGAAAATTTTGGGCTCGAAGGCTGAGAAACTCAATTTGTCAACTTGGGTAATAACGACCCAACTTTTTAATTTGGGTGTTTAACCTTAAATCTTGTAGATCAAGAAAATTGGGTAATTAGTACCCAAGCTGAAAATTTGGGCGCTTTGTCCCAAAAGCTTTTAGCTAAGGAAAAAAGCCCAATTTTCAGATTTGGGTTTTCCGATTAATATTTGTGAATGCGTTTTTGCTTAACTCGTAATCACAACAGTCGTCATAATCACTTAATAATGGAGGGTTCACAAGAAATGCACAACAAAATATTGCAATAATGCTTTATATTGTCAAAAGAAATAGGTACTAATTAAATGTTCAACAAATAACAGCATTGATTATTTGAACATGTTTAGGTTCACATATGAAGCGATTATAAATAAAACTGATCCAAACGATGTAAATATTATGCGATTATGACCTCAATTTAAATGAGAATTGCAAGTAACCAATTCCTGCAAGCACAAATAGAAATCTGCCACAACCATATGCAAACCCAAGCATTTTTAACTCACAAATGTATGTAAAAAAATAAACAATCATAGATACGGAGCAGTTACAGTATGCTACTCAAAGAATAAAAAATGAAGTGCATACGCAGAGACAATACAAAATAATGCTTTTGCAAAGATACAAAATAATGAAGTATTATGATACATAAAATTAATTAATTTCAGTTATTATCAACAATTTACTGTGCACTTTGTGCAAACTATTGTGCGCTCACAAAAACAAGGTTAGCAGCAATCAAGTTTAACAAGATGTTAAAAGGCAATTACAGTAGCTCTCAACCACAACCAAGAGCTTGTGTCACGAAGGTTTCGACTATGCCTAATTATATTTACGTTATGTCAGTCAAATATTTCGCTGAAGCAAAATTATGTCAATAAGCAACCAGCCACAGTCATGATGTTGCATAAAAACTAACCAAACAAAATAGGCTAAAAAAACATGACACCCATACGTTAGAATAGAACACAGGAAACAAAGACGGGCAAACAATGTTTAGTGCAAATGTTATACAATCGGTAAGCAGCAACACACTTCTTTGGAATAAATTCGACAAGTTATCAGTGCAAAGTTTTCCCCCTAAAACGTTTGTTTTCGCATATTATGCATCTGAGAAGTTTTTATTTTACCATTTGTCTCAATTGTTTTTTCCGTTCGCTTTCATTCAAGCCTTTTGTGCTATTCAGGACGCATTAGATAGCATCAACTGTCTGCAGAATTTAGTGTTTCGATGCACATTCTTCGCAGAATTCCCTAAAAAGATGGAGCAATTGTAAGCCCAAATATTGTATATAAATAATGAGCCAGAAAAGCGCATGATGAAAATGACAATTTCCATCAGATTATATAAATTGCAGTATTTGAGAGAAACCGTTTAAACTTGGGCTTATGTCCAGCAGTGCTTTTGTTAAATTTCAACTATGAAAAACAGTTTGGAATGACTGGGTAAGAAAAAGCAAACTGGAGAGCCCGCGTATCTGCTTTGGTAGGCTTTCATTTAAGGTCAAATCTTCAGCAGTTCGAGTGAAGGGGTGTCTTAGATATAGAACAAAAGAGACAATTCGGTTTTATTGTAGCGTGAAGCAATATGGTAATAACAAGACATATAGCGTTTCAAACCAAATTATTATTTACTCCTATCTACAGTGCGAACAGGTCTTTTGGAACTGAACAGTTTTATGCGTTGATGAAAACCTTTTGCGCGTTATAGACAGGCAAGTAAACCAATGCCATAGAAAGATTATAGCCAGTATATTTGCAATCATACTCACAAACGTTTCGGTAAAAACTTATACCATCATCAGTGTGAAACTACATAGGCACTAGGCTAGAATAACCAGCACAAGAAAGAAATTATTTTAAATACAGCATAACTATTACGTCATAAACAAAGTAGTTGGGATTTACGTAAAATATAACTAAAGGGGCAAATTAAACAATTACGTGCAACTGGAGTGACTAGATTAGTAGTAGGATTATTAAGTACAAACACTGTAGGATTAATTAAATCATAACTAAAAAAAGACGTTGAATATAAATGGAAACTAAACACGTTACTAATTGCGATTTAGGCCTACACGAATATTGTGCGAAGTGAGCTAAATGTTAAATAGGTAGATGGGGTTGGAAGAGTCATCAATATTTAATTGTGGTTGAAGATTTTGGATGAGTAGAGTTTCTTTGATGCGGAGTTTTCGGATGTTATTGCTGTGAGCTAGTATTTCGGGGGAATGAAAGTTCATCGTATGGTCTGGGTTGTTTTTCAAGTGTTGGGACACATCAGTTTCATTCTTAGTTGAGTTTTTTGGCATATGGTCATTGATTCTAATCTTCAAATTTCTTTTGGTTTGTCCAATGTATGATTGTCCGCATGAGCAATTGAGTTTATACACTACTCCTGAGCTGTGTAGCAGTGTTTGACGGTCCTTGTACCTGAATTTTTGGCCAATAGTTGTTGTTTCGTGTACCATAACAAATTTTGATTTTTGGGAAAGTTTTTTGAATAGATATTGCCGAATTTCTTTTTCAATTTGATGAGACATGTCTCCGATATACGGTAGTTTTAAAATCGAGAATATGGGTCTTGTTTTGCTTTCAGAGTCTGGCTTTTCTTCGACTTCTGGAGTTTTTACTTTTTCATGCATTTTGTTGAAAAAAATTCGAATTTGCTGATTAAGAAATCCAGTCGGATAGCCGTTTTTCTCTAGCATGGTGGAAATAATTTTGAAATCTTCGTGGATAATTTTGAAAAACGCGTGCTTTGCTACTTTTGAAAAACGCGCCCACATTACCGAATTTTACAAACATCTTAATTCTATTTACCCTAACATACAATTTACCTATGAACTGGCCCAGAACAACCAATTGGCTTTCTTGGATGTATGGATTAGTAATCAAGATGGAAAACTAGCCTTAAAAACGTACCGTAAACCCACTCATACCGGACTTTACATCAAGTGGCAAAGCTTTGTGCCTCTGAAATACAAGATTAATTTAGTGAGGAACCTCTTGCACAGAGCTTACAAAATTTGCAATTCCTATTCACTTATCCACGAAGATTTCAAAATTATTTCCACCATGCTAGAGAAAAACGGCTATCCGACTGGATTTCTTAATCAGCAAATTCGAATTTTTTTCAACAAAATGCATGAAAAAGTAAAAACTCCAGAAGTCGAAGAAAAGCCAGACTCTGAAAGCAAAACAAGACCCATATTCTCGATTTTAAAACTATCGTATATCGGAGACATGTCTCATCAAATTGAAAAAGAAATTCGGCAATATCTATTCAAAAAACTTTCCCAAAAATCAAAATTTGTTATGGTACACGAAACAACAACTATTGGCCAAAAATTCAGGTACAAGGACCGTCAAACACTGCTACACAGCTCAGGAGTAGTGTATAAACTCAATTGCTCATGCGGACAATCATACATTGGACAAACCAAAAGAAATTTGAAGATTAGAATCAATGACCATATGCCAAAAAACTCAACTAAGAATGAAACTGATGTGTCCCAACACTTGAAAAACAACCCAGACCATACGATGAACTTTCATTCCCCCGAAATACTAGCTCACAGCAATAACATCCGAAAACTCCGCATCAAAGAAACTCTACTCATCCAAAATCTTCAACCACAATTAAATATTGATGACTCTTCCAACCCCATCTACCTATTTAACATTTAGCTCACTTCGCACAATATTCGTGTAGGCCTAAATCGCAATTAGTAACGTGTTTAGTTTCCATTTATATTCAACGTCTTTTTTTAGTTATGATTTAATTAATCCTACAGTGTTTGTACTTAATAATCCTACTACTAATCTAGTCACTCCAGTTGCACGTAATTGTTTAATTTGCCCCTTTAGTTATATTTTACGTAAATCCCAACTACTTTGTTTATGACGTAATAGTTATGCTGTATTTAAAATAATTTCTTTCTTGTGCTGGTTATTCTAGCCTAGTGCTTATGTAGTTTCACACTGATGATGGTATAAGTTTTTACCGAAACGTTTGTGAGTATGATTGCAAATATACTGGCTATAATCTTTTTATTGAAGTTGAGTTCGAAAACTTATCTTAATGCTCCAATGCCATAGAGTTTGTCTTAAATAACAGACAAGCAAACAAGGACTCTAGCGCTTTATGATTTATGCTTTCTTAGCGTTAAGCACATAAAAACCTTAGCATGGGCTACCATGGCAGTCTTTAGGTTGTTCACACCTTTGCATCCCGACTAAATAATTATCATTTATGTTTAACTGTACCAAACAATCAATTTCTGAAACTTCACAAAAACGTTTAGCAACAAACCACTTGCTTGGAGCAGGCTTGCTTGTGTGGAATTACATTTTTAATTTCTTTACCCAATAATAACCATTGGATAAAAACTGCTAATTGAGGTTTGATCATTTTTAGTAACATGAACAACAGCTACAAAAAATTTAGCCAGTCTATAGCCTTTTCAAATTTTAAACATTATTTCAAATTTCCAATCAACAAAGTTCATTAACGCCACATTACTTGATTTAATAATAATTTTTTATCAAAGACACAGAAAACAACATGCAACAGCTTGACTAGCATCAAATTATGCTGACCTGCAATTGTCACAAAATAAGTTTGCTGATTTTCATGAAAGAGGTTGATGCAAAAATAATCCACTGTGAATTATTTTATATGCATGTTGCCCATGTGTCATAACCACTGCTTTAACTTTACATAATAAAACTGAAAGAGTAGTATACTATCATAACAAGTTTCTAACACACAGCTGCAGGGAGCAATGCAGTGCATGTCAAGCCATATTTTTTGCACCAAGTTCTTTGATTTTACTGCTTATTGCATACGTAAAATCATGAAACCACTCACTACATAATCACGTGTCACTTTCTATGAGTTGCATACCGGGCCTATTGGTTAAAGCGCCTTAGGTAGGCAAAAATTTATAAATAGCAGTATGAAGTAGAATAATCACAATGCACTTGATTGGTAACATACTCATATTCGTATTGATGTGCATGGCATATCGAGAAAAAGTTTGAACTGCTCTTCTGTCAATATTTTAGATATATGATGGCACATTTTTGACTGTTTCACAAAACAATTTAAATGTTTATCACTGCCACATGGATGCCTAACAAAACTGGGTATCATATACAATCAGTTATTAGTGTGAAGCATTACATAATGCTTAGCATTTACAACACAACATGCATAATGTTTACTGTTTATCAGTCACTTACCTTGATTCGTTGCATGTCTGTTTTGGTTTCACACACAAAGGTAAATACATGTTATGATGAATTGATGATCAGAAACTTCAATGACAATTCGACACAGTAGTTGTACATACATCACATTAACAGCATGAAGCATCAGCTATATAACATGACTGCTAGGCCCATTCTCTAATTCTGAAATTTACTATGTTTTTACATCAATAAATGTACATTGCAAGCTATTTGATTGCTTATATATCCAGTCAACACTTTGGATAAGCAAGATCCATACCAGCAGACCAGTATCAGTGTAATGGGTATTGTGGTACTTTAACATAAAATTGGGAAGTGGCAGCAGTGTCATTTCCAAATCAATTTCCTCCACATGGAGGCTCATTTAGATTGACTCATTTTTCTCAGATCAACTCAGCTTCAGATTTCCCCAAAACTCTTATCAACTCCAACCTCTAATGGTCCAACTTGCAACTACTAATAGTGGGTTTACACGAACAAAAAAACGTCAATGGAGCAGAGCTGAGCTTTGTTTGTTCTTTGAAGCTTGCAATGAAGCTTGGCTCCACTTTGCTCAACTAGCAAAGCCAAGTTGCATGACATTAGGTCTATAAAATAAAAGCTCAGCTTCTCACCGTTTTTCACTATTTTTTTAGCTTATGTAAACCCAGCTTAACAACTCTAAATTTGAACTGTAGTCACTCCAATCTCCAGTTCTACCATTCCTCCGTACCTGTACTAGTGCACTCTGGGAGTTAAGAATTTTTTTTTGCCTTCTGATAAGCTTTTCCAAATTCAAATTATTTAAAAGTTCGTCAAAAAACAAGTTGTTTTAATTTTCTATCCCGCCATTAGCAGACCTAAAAGAAGCATGCGCAACCAGTAACTTACTGACATCTGACTAGGCAGCTAGGTCTTAAGTCTAGTAGCTAGTAATAAAAAGACCTGCGGACTACTAGTACTTGTGGTCTTCGCAGCATTTCCAAATCTGTAGACACTGCATACTGTGATAGCTCACTTCAGCAAGTTGAACACATGAATCTGCAGATAACTTTAAAATCATTGTGTCTACATAGCCTACCTAAGTCGTTACCGGAACCTTTAGATTTTAAATTAGCTTTTTACTCCAGCGAGAAGCAGCAGCTTCAGTTCCGACGCATCATTTAATTCGAATTTCGATTATTTTGGCGCTCACTGATTGCGCTGATCACTAAACCGTAAAGTTTATTGAAGCGTAAAGTAAAATTTAATTAATTTCTGAAAAGTGCTATTTTATTAGAATGATGAATTACATCATGCACATTTAATTATTATTAAAGTCTGCCAGCAAAATTAATAAATTACGCTGACAAACGATGGTATACTGCAAGTTGAAAGCTTAGGTTGTTTGGTTTATGCGGTAGAGTGAAGGTTAGCCGCTTGCGCAACTGTCTATATCATAATAATGTTGAACTTGAAATTAAAATGACTAGACACAGGTATGTAACTTAAAATTGCTATAGCATAAGTAGTGAGAAAAAAGACAACAATAGCTTATTAAATGACTTGTGAAATTGGGGTTGTCATCGGTTTTATTTCAAGTGGAAATATACTGCAAAATTTAACTAGGCCTATATCAATTTGGGGTAGATGACGCATTCTGTCTCATCAAGCAAAACAGCTACACAAATGCTAGTTTATAATGCTTAGCATTTACGTCTAAGCAAAATTTAAGCGCATGCGCGTGGTAAGGCCTTGAAAAGCAATAAATCGCAGACTACTATGGCTTCCGGCTTTCCGTTTTGCTAATGTAGCAACATTTACCAATGCCCGTAGATAAATGCTATAAAAATTTAAGATGGCTTGCCCAGCTCCAATATCTGCCAAACACGCAGATAAATCTCAGAAAATTTTTAGACGGCTCGATTATCCTACAGACCAAGTGATCAACTTAGATAAAGCATGTAAGGTTTTTGGTGGTTGGCCTTAGACCAGGGGCGCCAAAGTTTTCTCCAAGAGGAACAAATTTCATAATGTAAAGTACTCGAAGGCTAATAGTCTTTTGTGGTTCTATGTGTTTTGCTGCTCTTCGTAACAAAAATGGTTTCTGTTGCAATTATGACGTAATAATGGTTTAAACTTTTCTCGCCGGTTTTTGTCGTCTCAATCAGATAGTCTTGTCGCATTTACAGCGTAAAAAAGCAACCTCCAGTTAGATTGGACAGGCTATCTAACTTTACATGTGCTTGTAGGCCAAAAATAATACATTTAGCAGCAACAAGCGCGGGCCGTATGAAAACTCATCGAGTGCTATATGAAACAATTGGGTTTTGCACTCAATGTTTCCTAAACTAAGAATTGCTTAAAGTGCAACCCGTTTTTTGAGTTTAAAACCAATCTATTATCTAAAAATTTTCCCCAAAGATCTTAGTTTTAAAATTCACTTTCCCAAAATAAGTTATGTAACATTATCCCAAAAATTTTTTTGGCTTTAAAAACAATATACACAAGTTATTATTTCAGGAATTATTTCCCAAAAAAAATTAATGGGTTTAAAATCCATTGACCCAAAACAATAGTCATAACACTCACCCAAAAATTTAATTTGGGTTTGCTACCACATTACCCAAATTAATATTTGCAAAAACGATTACCCAAAATTTATTCTTGGGTATACAATTTTTAACCCAATTTACTTGGGACACAATTGTTTATACCCAATGCTGTGCTTTGGGTCATGCAGAACCCAAAATCGACTTTGGGTTTTTGCTTATCATACCCAAAAAAAATTGGGTTTTTGACCGTTTTTTTTGGGTAATGCATACATTTGCCTAAAATTGGGCAATGCGATTACCCAAAATTTTTTACAGTGTACGAGCCAAGTTCAAACATATACTTATCACGGGATTTGTTTGCAGGCTTGTGCCGTGGCTGAAAAACAATACGTGGAGTTGATTGTGGAATTTAACCGATGGCGTAAACAGGTAGAGAGACTCGTTTTTTATCACATCTCAGACGGCCGAATGATAAGAGCGTCCGCCACTGGACCTGTAGACTCGGGTTTTATCCCTAGTCGGGTCAAACCAATGAATTTAAAATGGATATTCACCGCTTCCTTGCTTGGCGCTCAGAATAGAACAGCTCGGCTCGTGAATAGCTCGGTTGGAGCCGATCGCATTTGGTGACATATTTAGCGGGTGGCTGCAGACTCGCAGAGCGCAAGCTCAATTCGCACTCTCCCTCAATCTATTGAATTTTCTTTTCAGTCTAACAAAGGTTATAGAGGTACGGTAAAGAAAGGTGATCGCTCCTTTACAAAAAATCAGATTATTGATGAGAATTTGATTGTGTTTTTCAATACAATAAACATTAGGTTAGGCAATTTTATTGTCTGCGTAACGAAAGTTTGTTTGGAAGTTCCTTGACATTATTCAAATTTTCTTTTGTAGGTTGTGGTAAAAAACAGCTCTTATTCTGAGGAGTTCAAGCAATCTGTTGAGGCGAAGCGGGATGAACTGTTACAAAGAATGAAACAGAATGTCCGCAGTGATCTGTTTGAACGTTGCAGTGCATATTTTCGGAGGGATACCAACAAAATCATAGTTGAAGTCGAAGCTGAAGTCATGGACTATTTGCATAGTCTTGAATTACCGTGGTGGAAAACAGCGCTAGTGATGGGAGCTTTGATTATAACAAACACATTTTTGCCTTTTGCCAGGGATGCAGCAAAGAGACTTGAAGGAGACATGATTGCCAATCATCAATACAACGCAAGAGCAGAATTTATCAAGTCAGGAAAAGGAAATCCTACCGAGAAAATAGCTCTTTCGAAGTATGAAGAAAGTGAAATCAACGTAAAACTTTGTTTCGGAGAAATTTCAATTTTGTTGAAAAGCAAAGTAAAACTGGAATAGATATTTCAATCTAATTGATTTAAAGCGAATTAGCAAACAAGTTCTGAAAGCTCATTTTTAAAATTTGGGCTGTGAAGTCTCAAAGACAGATGCAAAATATACAGGCCATGTCATGATTTAATCAAACCAATATGTGTATTCTCTTGCTGAAAAAAACTCCGTGGGTTGCAACTGAGTTTTAACATTTGATGTGGTGGTAGTTTTCTTTGTAAAACTTTATAACTATCATTAATCTTTGCAAAGGTGGCGTCATCATTTTATTTTTTAGTGCATTGTTTTGGTAACTCTTCCATTCAAAGTTGTGACTAATTTGTAGGTTTTTTATAGTTTTTTACTATGCAGCGATTATCCTAAAAGCTATTGATGACATACTGGTGTAGATACTTACCCAAAATAACTTTGCAAAAGTCTGTTCAATGGTTTGATTTCAGTAAGTTAATGGTAATAGATCAAAACGGCGTAAAACAATCTCGACACTTTGAAAAAAAAGTGATTTGAAATTATATGCAAAAGCAAGATGTTTCGACTTTTACGAGAGAAAACCTTTCCATTTTGATAATATTGCAAATAATTATAGAGTTAACCGGTAATTCCAGCTTTTGAGCGCGTAATTCCAATTAGGATTTATAAAAAATCGAATGATCAAGTGCTTCTATGTCAATACGTGTGTTTCAACATATTGCCGTTTCGTGATATTTTTTTGAAATTGCAAAAACTCGATGTAGCACAACCTTACAAAAACCTTTCTTTGCATAATATTTTTTATGCAAGACGGTACAAACGTTTTATTGTAGCCTAACTTGCATAAAAACTAACGCACCGTTCATGGAAAATGTCATCTTCTGAAAGGTGATGATTACTAAGATTTAGGGACATTTTGTACTGATCCGATTGAAATTAATAGGCGTGATCATGATAATTTTAAAATTAGCAAAATTGTTTGTTAAGTGTACTTGCTTTTGTGTTTTGGTTGGCTTATTGTTCAGCCTTTATAAACAAAGTTTTTCTTGTTTTTGCGTGGAATAATTGTAAAAATATAGTATCAACGTGCAACTGCTAAGTCAAATTATGCGATTTTTTATAAAATAGTACAGTATTTTCACTTTATTATGATGCATCATTGTTAAAAATAATTCATTCCTTTGACATTTTTTATAATCATACTTTGTACATTTACCATACCGTAACTAAAAAAACAAAACAACTTGGTCTTGGTGAATTGGTACGGTGAATCTATACTATCTCCATTCAAGTTGGGTCATACCAATGACCTAGAAATGAATAAGTTGACTTGGAGCACAAATAAAGGGAGTGGAGAGCAAGCACAAACGTTTCCTTGCTGTGCGGTTAGAACTGGGGGGGCTGCATAATGCAAAAAATCTGTTATTTTATACCAGATGTTCTTTAACTTGTTCAGTTACGCCACCTTTGGCGTTAGTTGTTTTTGTCCACGCCCCACCACCAGTGCTGTGGGAAGACTGTTGCCTCTCCCCTGCCCCTCCCCCCCAGAAGCTCCTGATAAAACCCTTTGATATCTAGGAGCATTTGGGCAGTTTCGCGCTTATTCGACTCGATTACTGACTTTCCTCATTAGCTGTAATATTTCAAGGACGTATCAAGATATTTCCTCAGGAGGGGCGCCTCAAACTTTCGCACATGCAGTTTCTTCAGAGTGTGGCAAAATCAGAGCAAATTTGAAGCAGAATAAACAGCAGTGATGACTCTGGACAGTGTTTCTCAACGTGGGCCCTCAGGCCCACTTGTGGGCCTGAGGATTTTTGAAATGGGCCTGAAGTTTTTATTGGGCTTACATTTGGTCCGAAGAAAAATGCGTGGCTGAAATTTACAATTTATCTGCTGAAGTAAATTTATGATATTATGAACTTAGGCTCAAGTAGGTACAATCCAATTATACAACATAATTAGTTTTTTGGCAAATGTGTTTTTATAAATATAAATTCTATAATTTCTTATATTTTTAGGTTAACGTTAAAGAGTTTTAATTCTTAATATATCTATGACGCTCGTATTACTTTTATGATGTCATAGACGATGGTTTTTCCGCGATTGGTAGTTACACGTGGCTAGGGAGAAGAGCAGATGAGATGATAGCTAGTAAGCAAGTGCCAAAAACCTGGCCAGGCGTTTTTTTTTTTTTTTGCAGAATTTAAATAATCTATAACGGAAGCAGATTCATTGTAGTAAAAGAAGCAATTAAATTGCTTTTTTCAACTAACAAGAGTAAGGAAGAAAGTAGAGAAGACGTGCGCCAAGTATACGACGAACAGAAGAAAGAAGAAACAACCGCGAGCCAAGCTTACTAACTGGCAGTGTTGTAATGACTCGAGTCCGGACTCGGACTCGAGTCCCCTGTACAAAGGACTCGACTCGAGTTATCAATGAGAATTATGGACTCGGACTCGAGTCATCCACCCGGACTCGGACTGAAGTCCAAGTTGGTTGAAAGGCAAAATCCGTTCTGATTTTTACTTTTCCGTGAACGGATTTTCCGTAATCCAATTAATATGTTAATATCTTTCGCGTATTGAGTCCAAAAACAAATGCGAATTAGATGGTTGGATACAAAGTCCGCATAACCATAACTAACGCATGGATTATATATTACTGTTGCCGACTACTTGAAACTGCGATGTCCGATGTGACTCCGTGGTGATTTCGCAGTTTTGATTTGGTCTCAGGCATCAGTTGCCAGTTGTTTTATGAATAATCTTAGTTTACGAATTAAAAAGTTTATCTTAGTTTATGAATTAAAAATTTCGAAGTGACTTGCAGTGTTGTAATGACTCGAGTCCGGACTCGGACTCGAGTCCGACTCGAGTTTGGTGGACTCGGACTCGACTCGAGCATTTTCAAATAGACTCGGACTTGACTCGAGTCACAGTCCCAAATGACTCTGACTCGAGTCCTTCAATGGGTGGACTCGTTCCAACACTGCTAACTGGTAACGTTGTTAAAACATTTTATGACACTCGAAATTTGTGTTAAGGGTTTTGTGGGTCGAGTATTTTTTTGACACTGAAAATGGACCTCAAAAGAAAAAAGGTTGAGAACCACTGCTCTTGGGGGTTGGGGGGCATGCTCCCCCGGAAAATTTTTAAAAATTTTATTGCAATTTAATGAACATCATGTAGTTACAATTATAGTGCTATTTCAGCAACTTTTTGAAGGAATTTTGTTTAAAATTTTTGCCTCTAATTGTGAGTCTTACACAACAATATATTGTGTGGGCCCTTACAATTAATGCCCCCCCACGACTGGGGGGGGGGGACCGAACTTCCGAGATGCCTTGATACGGCACTGCCTACCACGTTTCAAAAAACGTGCAGAAAATATAACAATATATTTGCAATGTCTTAATCGACTTGATACTAAGGATGAAGCTGTTTTGGGGAAACAAGTTTTGATGTTTCATGAAAAACAGATTTGAAAATACACGTTCAATGATTAAGGCACTGCTTTGCTCACGCCCCCCTTGCAAACCTTTTACGAAATACGTTCACATGACTTGGCCGATTTTTAGAGCTCCCTGGGCCCCCGTACAAACAGTTTTTTTTTAACTAGAGGAGCCGAGCCCCCCTGCCCCCGGGTCTTCATCAAGGCAACCTTGATTCCCTCACATTTTGATGGCACACTGGTAGCAGGCATCGACCGAGCTCGTTGTGGCGCCTATGTCGCTTTGTGGCAACATGAGGACAAAAACAGCGCTCACAAACTATGCTATGATGACAGCTAAGAAATGTAACGTGATGAGCAGTTAACACACTAAAGGGTTGTCTGTGATTAGCAAGAAGTTAACAACCAGTTGATCGGTGATCAATCAATTTCAGCTTCAATAGAAATGATGATTTCGATTATTGTGAAGCTTAAAGAAGTAACTGAAATACTAATGCTCATGACAGAACAGAAAAATTAACGTGCTGCAATTCCTGAAACAATGAAAGAATAATAATTTATTTCGCTGTGAACTATCGAAATTGAAAAGCGTGATTTCAGCGAAAAAGAAGTTACTTAGGTGTGTGGGTAAAAAGGGTAAAGTTGACAAGCACTACCAAACCCTACAACAGCTTCATCGGCAGCGTGGCGTGTAGTAAGCTGAAACGTCATTATTACAACAGAAGTAACAAATTTATGGGAAAGCTTCATGCAATTGCTTGACGAACATAAGTCCCGGTTTAGCCGGGACAATCCAAGAATAAACGCCTTTCCCGGTCAGAAAACAATGTCCCATGTATAATTTTACTCCCAAAGGTGAAGACCATTTTTTTTATTAGAGCAACATTATTTTTAGAGCTGACGTTTGGTGAGCGCAGCTTAAAGACCTTTTTGTAAAGATCCCTCCGAGACACCTGTTTTTTTTTAGGTCCCAGATTTTGCGTCAAGATCAAGGGCTAGCTTAGCAATTGCAAACTGTTCTTTCAACATCTAAGAGAAATTGAAAAGGCAGACAGCCATATTTTTTGAAAATCACATCCAGATGACGTACAGTAGTAAAGTTACCCTCCCATGTGTTTTTTGAAGACTCCATTGCTCTAATCCAGTGGTTTTCAACCAGGGGTTCGCGGACCCCCAAGTGGTCCGCGAATGACTTTAAGGGGGCTGCTAGGTTTAGAGGGTCCGCAAGGGGTCCGCTAAAGTGTTGAAAATTTCATCAAAAATAGGGCAGTTTATTGAAGTACCGGTGTTTAATAATATTAATGCATTTCAAAAAATGATCTTTTTCAGAACGATATGAGAATATGAAATAGGCACCGGTAGTTCTAGGGCCCAAGCAACTTCTTTCGACCTTTTTTGATAAGACTGAATCATTGAAACTCTGCAAACTCACGCATAAAGAGGCACTGCTTAATTTGCAACCAACAGTTGGAGCTGAAACTTTCTTACTTAGGAATGGTTATCGGCATGTCAAATTCTGGATAGAAAAACGATAGATAAATGCTTCCACACTTGCAGCTATTGCCTGCAATGATACAATTTTGCCTTTCACAAAACCATACCTAGTTGAAAATGCTTCCAGTGCTTCCACACATTAAAACCAAAGCGAAAAATCGTTTGTTACTGCATAATAATTGACGCCTTGCATTCACAAATTTTGAGCCAGATATCAATATCATTGTGCTAAAATTTGCATAGCTAAGGTTAGGCGTCGTCAATCTGCGGCCCCGATCCAGCCAGTCAGTCAAAATTTTTCGGCCCGTGGCCTCCTCAAAATTTTTATGCTAAATCGCCCGCAGAAACATTTGAAGTGTTAATAAATTCTAATATTTATTTTTTCTTCACTGCAATGCAACAAAATCCGTATAACTACGAAGTTACACGGGCTTTGCAATATAGTAGCCTACTCCACTTTTTCAAACTTGTTTATAAACTCCTGATGCTACTAATAATGCGTGTGTAATATACCAGTAGTAACGTGAAACGATCTAAACGTGATTTAAGAAGGTCAAGCACTGAATACGATCTTTTGCCGCTAGAAATAAGTGTTTGATTTAAGAAAAAACACCCCCGTTACGCTTGAAGTACTGGTACTGCAGAGAGACTGGGATGTTTTTTTTGGCAAGGGCTTTCTGCAAAACATACAACTAGTGCGTGCGCCCTCTGTCTCCATGCGCAGTTATGTGGGTACCAAACTCGTGTTAGACTTTCGCATCAAAAAGATTATACGCGCATCAGGGCTGCAAACTCGATCAATTTTTAACCGAGTTCAAGTTCGAGTTTAAGAGATATTTGCAAGTCCGAGTTCAAGTTCGAGTTCTAAGAATTTTATTTTTCGAGTTCGAGTTCGGCGAGTTCGAGTTCAAGTTCGAGTTCGCAGCCCTGGACTTTGTAGGTCGCAATGGCATGAACAAATAAACGACATGCAGCTTTTCTATTGGTAAAATCATAACTTCAATTTACACGGATTGTGACTACTTGAACAACAAACTATATTTCGTAGTGATCTTTTATTTCTTTTCAACAATTTAACTATCTTTTTAATGAACTCGAACAGTTTTATGCGAGTTCAAGTTCGAGTTCAGAAAAAATATTTTTTCTAGTTCAAGTTCAAGTTCGAGTTTGGAAAAATGATCGAGTTCTTTCGAGTTCGAGTTCAAGTTCGAGTTCGTAGCCCTGACGCGCATCTACTCTACAGCGTCTCGGCACCAAGCTCTATTCTAGAATAGCTACACCAACAGCCTGCAGATTAAGAAGCTCAGAGACGCAATTATTTACAGGCAGCGCTGTCAATGTTAATGGAGTTTCCGAGATAAATTTGTAATTATGAGTAAATAAACAATTTGGTAAAAGAAAGCGAGGAAGATCAAAGAGAAGATGGATGGGTTTGGTGAGAGAAGACATGGAGATGGTTGGAGCAAGAGAGAGAGACGAAGATGACCGAAGGAGAAGACTTTCGCGGTGAGGCGACTTCAAATAGGGAAAAGCCGAAAGAAGAAAAAGAATGAGTAAATAAGCAATATTGGTCCTTCCCCAAAATACAACTTGTTTTGAAAGCCAACGCCAAAAATTGAGCTGTTTTTGCGTGAGCAGCGAGTCGTGTTTTGTGCAGTAGGGATTTTTACTTGAAAAAATAAGTGCCGCCCATCATATCCTCAAATGGATAGCTTTTGGCAAGCGGTAACAAAAAGGCATCCCTGGTGAAGGTAGCCTTTGATTTTTACTCAAATTACTTTCAATAACAATTCTAAAATCGTGTCTATTTGTGTTAATTTGTATGGGGTCCGCAACAACAAATAGCTTAACTTAGGGGTCCGGGACTTGAAAAAGGTTGAAAACCACTGCTCTAACCTACAGTAAGTACTAATCGGCGCTTGGTGTATTGGTTAAGAACGTCCACTTAGTAGTCGGTAGACTGGGGTTTTATTCCCAGTCGGGTCATACTAAAGACTTTAAAAATAGTATTTTCAGCTTTCGCGCCAGGCGCTCGGCGCATGCAGAAGTGCGAAGGGTTTTGTGCATGTGTTGCTGGTCATGTATGTCCCACAACAGCGTACAATCATTCGTGATTGAAAATTGTAATGGGCCGACCATTGAAAATGGCCGAAACAATGTGTGCTTGCACACGCTGTCCCGTACCTTTACCTTTACAGTAAGTACTTGCTGTGGCTTAAAACTGTATTTAATAGGACAAAGTTTACTGCAAGTGTTTTCAAATGAACAAAGGTGTTAATGATCAAACTCTGGCATGGTAAGACATAGACTTGATCGGCTAGTGGACTTGCTGGTCTATAAAACTACTACGTTTCTCACTGTACTTGTACAGTACAATATATGCGCAATTTAGATTTGTGCTTTCCAATATCACTTCTTTTTATGAAGACGATTGGTAAATACGCAAAGCATTTAAAAAAGCATTGTCGCTACAAAAGAGTGATAGAATCCAAAAACAATCTCTTCTGATCAAACACTACATACGCTGAAAAACCGTTGAATATCTGCTGCAAGCAAATAGACTTTGTTGTTGCAAGGAATTTATTCCGTGCACAATAGGAAAGTTTGAACAAATACATGAAAATGACCAACACAAAAAATCAACATATCTGTTTCTTCTAAAAAAAAAAAAACAAATTAACCTCTTAGCCTGCAATGTGCGCAATTGAAACAAGATGATTACTCCAAAGTTTTTACTGTAAATAAAATTGAAGACTACATGCAATCGTTGTGATCTAATTTGGAAAGCATTACAGTAGCAGATCCTAATGTAAAACCAGCATTTAGTTTGCATTACTTTCAATCCTACGTCGATATACAACTGCTGTCGGTGGAGAGCCTAGCGATCAGCTATGGAACAGTAGTTCTTCAACGGTGGAAAATTTTGATGAGAGCAGTGGCAAATGTCTTTCCGTCCGGATTACTAAACAATTGGGAAATTTCTCCAAAGACAAAAAACATTAGTTACAAAAATGTAATTTTTATTCAAAAACCTAACCTACTGCTCTGGACATTGTTTTGTAACGATTATCTGCAATGGCATCGTTATTCCCTTTTTCGAAACAGTTAGTAACCCATGAGTCATAAAATAACAACCTGCAGTAGGTCAAAGTACTGGTGGTAATCACATACCGGTACGGCAAGTAACCCATGTACTGCAAATGGGAGCTAATTCTTAAGTGCAAAAAGAGAAAAAAGTGGCCCACATAAATGTTGATCAAAGTAATGAATTAACATGCCTATAATCTAACAGCTCAGATGGCCGAGTGATTAGAGCGTCGACCGCTGGAGTTGTAGACTTGGGTTTGATTGCGAGTTGGGTCAAACCAATGAGCTTAAAAACTGGTATTCGCAGTTTCCCTGCTTGACGCTCAGCATTAAAGGAACAGTGTGGAGAACAAGCCGGCAAGTTCACTTGTTGTGCCGATGGGAAAAGCACTTAACGGGATTTCCCCATCTTGGTGTGGTAGACAGATGGCCGGCAACTTCTGAGCGAGCTCGCTTTAGCGCTTTGATCGTTTTCTCGTGATAAAAGGATAAATGTGCCACTAAAAAAAAAGCGAATGGAGCTAACTGCCTAAGTCCGAAAAGAGAAAAAACATTGAGCCATGTGGTCGTTGATCAAAAGAAATAATCAACCTGCCTGACTGTTAGCTCCATTTGCTAACGTTTTCTTCCGAGGAGTGTAGGACAAAAAGCTTCAGGGTTACTCTTTTATAGGCTATTATGTTATACTAACATCTGAAATGCATGAAGTTATGGGTAATGTAGTGAAGGATTTGGTGATTTTGCACAATTATGGAGTAAAAGCAGATTGCATCGACTTGTTGGTGAATAACAAGCAAATTCAAAAGTCAGATTAAAGTCGACAATTCAGCATTCACACTGTTTTTGCTTTGGTGTGTTTCAATGTAATACAGTAATTGCGGTTTGTTTGGGTGTTCTGTTAGTCATTCAAAACCTATTGACTGTCTATAAAATATCTCATATTAACATTGACTAAAATAGTCTTGTGGGAAATTCGATCATAATAAAAGTGTTATGTGGGGAAACAGACCAAAAAAGGTTAAGAACCGCTGGGCTAGAACCTTAAATTAACGAAACAGCCCTGCTGACGATAGCATGATACTTTCGATTAATTTAAATAAACTTTTTAGACGTAGGCCTAGTACCGGTAGTCCAAGTTAAGGCCAAAATCGGTTTAACGACGATCAATTTAAAAGCTTTTTAAAGGTAGGCTACGAAAGTCACGAATACGGTCGGTCAGACAATTTTGAAAAGATTTTCGGAAAAACAGTTGTCTCTTCAGCAACAATCAAACCAAAAGTGTTTTTTCGCACTTTCACCATCCTAAAAATCTTGAGTTCACCTTCTCCGTTATATTCATGTTGTTTCAAGGAACAAACACTTGACGCGTAAATATTGAATTTGCCGCTGGTAGGGACAGAACAGAAGAGTTGATGTTTTCACTCGAGATAACATCGACCGTGAAGGGCAAAAGTTCAGCACCATTAACAGCACTATTGCGTTACTGTGATTTAAAATTTGACCAGAGCAGCCATGGCCGATACGCAGCTCAGTTCACAGAATGCACAAATTGTACATTGCACGAGTGGGATTCAAAGAATAAAAACAGAACAGTTCACTGTGATAAATAAGAAATTACTGTATTACGAACCTTTATGAAAATATTTTAGCCAATGCAATTTAGGCTTAAATTTGGCAAGAGGAATAAGCACATTCGTCCTTTTGACTAATGATTACCATAAAATAATTATTTTGTTACAAATTTTCTGTCACGGTCCATAAAAAAGTTTTAGGCGGTATCGCTAATCGATAAATTAAATATCATCGCTAGTTTTTCCGATAAATATTGCAATAAAGTTTCAATATTTATTTTGGTAGCTTTTTGTAGGTTAACGCTGAAATAAAATATCTTTTAAATCGTTCATAACAGAAAATACCGGGAGGCATATTTCGGAATGGTTAATTGCACAGAAAATTTTCATTTTGCTTTCCAGCGATCTGTTTGGCTGTTGCACTTGCGAGGAGAATGATAGGGCTCGACCGAGATGACTGTAGCTTAAGCCAAAAAATTGTACACGTAAGTGGCCACAGCGACGTGGTGTAGTGAATAGTGTGCTGAACCGCGAGGATTACGCTAAGCAAGAACTCAGATTTCAAATTGCTGGCAGGGTAAAGCTTTGGGTAAAAATTCTCATGCATTTTATCATTATTCCACAAACACTTCTTGCTAGTATTTTCGGATCATCTGCTGCTTCGCCAAACAAAGTACCGCCATGAAATATAAGCGCACACTTGATGTACACTTCCTCCCGGAGTATTACACATTTTCTTTGATACTTCGATAGACTAACCAAAATGTTTGTCAAAAACAGCAGATCGTAGCGCCATTCACTTTAGAAACGATTCGAGTTTAAGTTCGTACGCTTGGAAGTTGGAATAGTCACAAACTAAGCGGTTGTAACAGAACTCGAGATATCGCAAAGTAATCAAAAGCTCTCATCATAACCAGTGGTGGTCTTATGCATGGGCAAACTGAGCGGTCGCCCTGCCCCCCCACCTTATTTTACGCGCTGTCGCCCCCCCTTTCACCTAAGTTTACGCGAAACATGGTCCCCTCAAGTTTTATTATGCACTTAAAGATATCAAGCAATCTTGTTTGGTTCTCTGATCTTTGCTTCACTTATTGCAGGGGTTCTTAATTTTTTTAACACGTAGGCTACCCCTAAATCAATTATTTTTTGTTCGCGCAGACCCCTTTTAGAAAAATTTCTTTCAGTCTTCTCCGTACGAAACCTTTTCATTCGGTCTTCGTGGACCCCTCACAACTTGTCCATGGTTTCCTTAGGGGTTCGTGGACCCCAGTTTAAGAATCCTTGAGTTATTGCTTTTGTCCTGCTCTGAAGTGGTTGCTGCTTGGTACAGTAGTTCCGATTTTTGTTCCAAACCGTTGGCAGTCAAAAACAAAGTATCTGGTTTAGATGCTAGCCAGTAAGTTACAGTGGTATAATTAATTTTCAGCTTGTTAGTTCATTTTGTCAGCTAGCCCACAGTGTAACAACGTCCCAGTAGTTAGCCTACTCGTGCAAATTTGTTGAATTTGACCTAGGAGGCAACTGACAAGAACCTTTTGGTTGAAGTAAAAGTGCTTGGAATTTGTGGGTAGTTGAAATTTAGTATTGACTGACAGGTAACTGGGTATTAGGCTCCATTTGGATGAAAAAAATGGCCTACCATAGGTGATGTTTCGGTTTAGAGCTGTAGATTATGGTACAACTTGTACTGGTAGCAATTTATAGAGTCATTCCATGTATAATGTACTAATTTAATTTGTAACCATCACAGATCACCTCTTATATTTTGGTGATGAAGATATGGTATAGAGCTTGAAGTGACAAGAAGATTTAACAAAAAAAAAAAATAAAGAAATCTTAACGGGCTTCCGAGTTATTGCAATTTGAAGTTTCAGCCACTTGAGGAAGTTTACGTCTGTGAGTACTGATGATGCTTAGTGATTTTGTTGAATATCTTTATTTCTGGTTATAAAATGATGGAACAAATATTACTTTTAACGTTTTTGGGGTTTAGAAATTCATTTTTTCACATTAGAACTGTCCAAAACATCTTTGTGGAATAAATTAATGTTGTGTAATCTAGAGTGCGACCGAAGGGCACTTTTTAACATTCGGCCGAAGCCGAACTTCGGCCGAAGCTTTAAAAAAATATTCGGCCGAAGCCGATGCCGAAGCCGATTTTAAAATTTATTCAAGCAAAATGTTTTCTCATGCAAAAAATAATTTAAAAAAGTGACGAATGACAATGTTTTATCAAATATATTTTTATGCCCTAAAAAGGCATTTTGAATTTTTAATGCCCCTGAAACAAGCCCTGAAGAGTGATGCCCTAGGTGGCTGCCTATTTCGCCTAGTGGAAGCGCCGGCCCTGGCCTTACGCTGACACTGACCTTACAATGCCTTTAAAGTGATATAACTTCATGTTCATGTATTCATCATTTTTCAAACTCAGTAATACAAACAATACGTGGTTCATGTGACTTAAAATCGGAAACTGATGCTATTAAAAACCTTCGGTACTTACCGAATTTTATGTAAAAAATTCGGCCGAAGCTTGCCGAAGGTGCGAATTTTTAAAAATTCGGCGCCGAAGCCGAAGGTTCGGTCGGACATTAGTGTAATCACAGTCAAAGGCTAAGTTTCTGACACAACTAAAAAAATAGCAAACGTTTCTCGGAAATAATTTTTGCATTTTTGTGTAGTATCGGTCACTTGTTTTCACATATCCAAAAACGTGAATATTAGCAACTTGTTTTTTGTGCTTTTGGAATGAATTTGGTTTTAAAATTCCAATTTTTTTATGATTCTCAGGTTGGCAATTTTGCCATTTCATCTACGAGAAATATTTCTGCCAAAACATCATCATTAGATTTTATTCTTGGTGAGATCACAGAAGCATTTGGATTTGTTCATACAAATATTATAATCATTATGAAGTCACGTTAAGTTTTCTATTATTACCGTAAGTGGTTTTGGTTTGCATCTTGCAAACTACTGTACTCAGGTACCCTACTAAAGTGGAAGTCAAGTCTTCAGTGCAATGGGTTTGACTTGGAACTGCAAAATAGCAAGAATGTTTCTAATCAATTGCATACTAATGATTGAGCACCTGCCTCTAAAAGTAGTTATTGACTGCTTATAATGTGCTTCCTACTTACAGTAGTATTAATGCACAGTTTGGTGTATTGATTATTGAACTACTGCTGTGAGCTAAAATATTATGCAATTTGCAAGCTATTACAATGTTCAAGATCTTCCTGATGAGAATTAATTTGAGTGCAGTAATAGTTGCGTTGTGACAAGTGATTGACTGCTTACAAGTTGCTAGCTACCCAAATAGCAGTGAGCAGAATTTGGTATACTGATGTAAGTTCAATTGCTTTGCATGCTATGTAGTTTTAACTTCTGAGTGCTTAGTGCCACCAAGCAGCAAGTGTTTGTGGCATATCTTTCTCAGTGTTTTGCAGACAACAGTTATGTAACAGTGCGGCTTTCAGTGTTGTTTATATATGAATTTCATTCTGCTCAGGTTTATTTACTTTTTATCTAGAAACTTATGTAGTACACAAAGTACAGCCAGCTGCTATGGCATAATGGCACTGTTTTTACGTAGTGGTAGATAGAGTTGACATAATGCGTAGATTAAAAAGTTTTGTGAAACATGATGTTGTCATTCTTCCTTATAAAACCCTAGGGCGTTGCCAGCATTTTAGCGATATATCTTCCATATCAGTGATGGAGTACTCCAGTGCAGTGCTCGTAACAGGGTTGGAAATCGATAATGAAAAAGTAGAGAATAAATCGATATTCGATACCTCAAAAAAAAGTAGCGAATGTCTACATTCGATAACGAAAATAAAAAGTAGAGAATATCGATCAATCGATAACGTCAAATCGATACTTTTCTCTGACTAAGTTGACAGCGACAGCGTCAAGATATTTTGATGCTAATAAAAGGGGGTAGGGGGGGGCTTCAGGTTAGGCAAAGTGGAGAATGTCGGTATCGAAGGCATAGCGTATTCTGATGGGCAGCCAGTTTAAAACAGGAATACCAGAAGGCTTACTCACTTTTCCCTTTTCACTATAAAAAAGATCAAATATCACTTTTTCTCTTAAATACTTTCTACCTTTGATCTTGGCCTACTTCAGATGCTGTTGACTATGAAACCTTTTCTACGATGTTCGAAACACAAAAGTATTCCTACTATCAGATGTAATCTTTTAAATCAAAAAAGCTGGTGAACAAATAGTCAAAAACCAGTTTATTAGCCTCAAAACTACATTGGACTGCCTGGCCCTGGCCTGCGATACCAAGGGACCAAACGTTAAGCAAACGTTTTCTCGTGATATATTTCGGAATGAAATAAAAAATGACAGTGCATACGGAATTTTCCGCACGCTAACTGTTCTTATGCGGATGTAAAGTAAAATATTTATCTGCAAACACCACAAAAAACAGATAAGGTACTAAAAACAATATAAAATAAAAACTTTTGAAAGAACTTATTTAGAAAAAAAAGTATCGATTAATTAATATCGATTTACCACGCGAAAAAGTAGGGAAAAGCCCCAATCGATAATGAAAAAAAAAAGTAGAGAATTTTTGCATTCGATGACGAAAAAGTAGAGAATATCGATTTCTAATCGATATTTCCAACCCTGGCTCGTACTCGAGTACAACTCGAGTACCATTTATTGAGTACTCGTACTCGGAACCCCAGGTACTCGGTTAGTACTCGTACTCGAAGGTCAATGTACTCGGTACTCGGTCAAAAAAAGCGCCGAGTACACGAGTGCATTTGGCTTTCGCTAGAAGTGACAAACAAGATGAACTTGCTATAGCAAAACCGGTAAATAAATTGATTTTATTGAGTTGCTTTTGCTTTCATCCGTGCAGACTGCCGCAGAACAAACAGCTATTTAATGGTGAGAACGAGTGAAATCAAACGTTTGAATGCGATACAGCACAGTATTGGGTCAACAGCAAATAGTATTGTGTGACAACAAACGCTTTTCTGCTGCAGAGAACGTGTGAAAGTTGTCGTGACTTTTAATTTATTTTGCAATTAAAGTTACGTACAACAGAAATCGAGCCACGTCTGTGACAAAGACTGTAACAGATGGGTTAGCGTTTTACGATTTCACCTCAGATGTTGATAGAAGATTTTCTTTATGTATTACTGTAATCTGCCAATCCCAAATAATATTTTTGCTATGGTACTGCATGGTAGGGGTATCCGAAAAAGAACAAAAGTTAGATTTGAAAACAATATTTTGAGTGATAAATTTAGGTCATATAGAGATATTTTGAGCAGGGGCGGATCCAAGGGGGGCAGCCATTTTTAACAATGCTTTGGATAAATAAAGTTTTTCTATAATTTCGAACCTCTTCATAACCATGGGTGCAAATCTATGGAGGGATGTATCCCCCCAATAATCCGGTAGCATCCCCCCCCCAATATTTTCATGTCCCAAAACTGGGCATCAGCGAAGGTGATGACCTTTTTTTTTGGTCTTCACTTCATTTTGGGCAAAAATTGGGCATCCGGGAACGTTATGATCTTTTTTTTTTTTTTGGTCTTCACTTCATTTTGGGCAAAAAATTGGACATCTGCAGACGTGTCAATTTTGCTAAATCATCCCCCCCAATATCAAAAAATGGTTGATTTTGCTAAATCATCTCCTTCAATGCTCAACATAGATTTGCACCCCTGTTCATAACAATAAACCTTAATCGCCTTAAGGACGCATAATCGAAACTGCGCTTACAAAGTGCATCATATTTAATGAAGGACTCAAAGTTAGGGGCCAAAAATATGAACAAACTTTGCCTGAAAATTGTTCGAAAAGCGCTAAAAGGACCATTGCAGTATGCAAAATTTCAAATATTTTCCGGGGGAGCATGCACCCGGACCCCCCTAGAGTCGTTGTTGTTACTTAAGTTGGTTAAAATTAACTCTGCCGGGAAAAAACTGAGCTTGAAAAAGTAAAAAAAATTGGTGCCCTCTCCCTGAAAAAAATTCTGAATATGCCCCTGACATGAAACATTTTGAAAGGGCTTACTTACGCCCGTTTCCGGGTCTAAACGTTTTTGTATTTAGTTAACATTCAAACTAATTTAAAATCACATCCCCCCACCAAAACTTTCTGGATCGGCCCCTGATTTTGAGTGTTAAATGTAATATAAAATCATGCCAATTTTAGTTTGTTTTCTTTTCTGATAACTCAGGCAGTCAACAGAACAACGCTAAAAACTTGTAATCAAATCGTAGGTACCGGTTTAGCAAAAAAAATCTCGGATAACGAAGTGTAATCAGCCTCTTAACTTTGCACGATAGTTTATCTGGAAAAAAATTCGTAATTGCGAACAACTTTTAATAATGCTTTTAGCACATTTTGATGCTTTTGACTTTATGTAAAGGCAATTGGTTTGTGTAATTGCGTAGGTACCTAATTTGTTTAAAATATAATAGCAATTTTTGTGTGTTATCGATACTTGTCAGAAAATTGTCACCTGCAGTTGTGCGACTTCTCAACATCCCAAACACTGAAAAAACGTATTCGTTTATGTTTTTGCGACAAACTTTGAGCTGTTACAACTTAAAAGTTGTTCTTTTGCTATATTTGTAAAAGTACTCGTACTTTTTAACGGTACGCGTACTCGAGTACATTTTTCAATATCAGTACTCGTACTCGAATTTTTTTGCGGTACTCGTACTCGAAGGTTGAGTACTCGACTTCATCACTGTTCCATATCTTAAAACTTTTCTTTGGTAGGTACTTTACATACTTACCTCATTTTGGGGTTTACCACCAGTGATAAAATTTGTAAGTGTGTTGATCCCATAATTCAGGGAAGTGGCTGTTTTTACGGACCCGTAACATTTGTTTTTTTGGTTTATTTTATTACTTCGTCACGCTTTGTGGAACCGGGAAGAGCATAAGAGAAACAGAGGGTTATTTTGTATGGGCCCGTACAAATAACCACTGCCACAATTCAGATTTCGTGTGGTCCAGTGGTCCTAGTTGCAAAAACATGTTGCATTTTGTTGCGCAGGGGGCCTATTTTCAATGTCTTTCCCGGGGCCCCCAAGTCAATGACCACCACTGATCATAACATCTTGAGAATACACTATTTTGCCTGGATTAAATTTCCCTATGCAATGTATCTGTTCAAGCAGAACTTTTGTATTTACGGTTTGGTTTCTTTAATCTTCAGAAATCAGATTCTTTGCTCCGTGAAACAGCGTATTCTAAACACTCAAATTCCGGCATCTTTTTATTCCGTAAAAAAGCCATTGTTGAAACAATATAATAAAACTGTACAAAACACTCAACAAGACAAAATATTGATGGACATGCAGCTGTACACACCTGGGCAGTGGGCACTCCCCCCCCCCCCCACTTGGGGGAGAAGCAGGAGGGGCACTTGCCACCAACCTGGATTTTGAATGAGAAACGCACAAATGCACAGTACTTTTAACTGGTTTTATTTTGGTTGTGATGTGAAGCTAAAGAAGCCAGATGAGTATGCCCTGCTCCAATTACAACATGATTACCGGTGCTCAAAAGATTTTTACAGCAAATAGCACTGAAGACTGATCATACTGCAATCATTGTGATTGAACAAAAATAAAAACATTGGCCGATTGTGAATCATTGCAATATCACATAAGTCCAGGCACATAGTGGGAACTTTTCTCATCAGATTTATTGGAGTTTGTCGTGACTGCGTAGCAAATAAAAATGGAGAATAAATGCTTCTACACTAAGGTTTTTACGATACGATTATAGCTTACTAGCATTATGCCGATACATTACATAGGCTATCTTGTCTTGGTTATAGTTAGTCAAACATAACCACAAATACATGATACTACTACGGCATTTCTTTTCAGTGAAAAAAATACCAGGCTGTTTCGCCTTCTACAGGTTTTTAAATGGTTTGAAAAATTCTAATCTGTTAATTTAACTTTGCTTTTGAGGAAAATAGCAATTTCCCCGAAGCAAAGCCTCACGTTTATTTCACTTTCTTCATATTTTCCCAGAGCGATACTTTCAGTAGGGTTCTTCTGCTTCGCGTCAAGAAACTCCTGTTTGACTCTTTCTTGATGGCTAGTCGTTATAGTTGTCACAAATTTCTCCGCGGCATCCCTTGCAAATGGCAAAAATTTCTCTGTTACAACCAAAGCTCCCATTATCAGCAATGTTTTCCACCACGGTAGCTCAAGCTTTTGCAAATAATCTCTCACTTCATCTTCGGTTTCTGCCAGAAGTTTGTTTGTATCTCTCCGAAAATATCCGCCACATTGCGCAAACAGGTCTCTGCGGACAGTTTGCTTCAGCATATCTAGAAGTTCATCTCGTTTTTCTTGAGCAGTTCGTTTAAAGTTTTCAGAGCAAGCTGATTGATTAGCCACAGCCTAAACCAAATGAACAAGTCAGTCGATCATCATTAAGCGCAATCAAACCTCAATCACTTAGGATTGGCTTCTAACAATTCGTTATCCAGCCGAACTAATGGATAAGCAATCGGTCACTTCTGTAAATTAACAAAGGTATTAAATTCGACTTAAGTTGCTGTGTTGCATAATTTAACTAGGAGGTTCAAACTCAATTCGACAATGCCAGAATGCCCGCAAATGTAGTGAATGCCAGAAAATTTAATAATCAAATCTTCTTTAGGCTATACTGGCGATATTACGCCGAGGCGTATAACGAGTGATGGGTCCCATCTCTGCGACTTGGCGCATGGGCTACACTGCTCCAAACAAACGTCGAAGCGGTGGCGAGTCGTTGGCGACACTGTGCGGATTTGAACGACCCGGGAATCGAACCCCAGACCTTCCGCACCGATATCCTGTGCGCTTAGCAACTGAGCGAATGCTAGTCAAGTCAAAATGATGTTACATTCAAAACCTAACTGCTAGTGGGCTTCACATTATGCCATTCAAGAGCGTAGTCTGCGGAAATTTGGTGGGGAGGCCTAATTACAATAAGCCAAAAATTGCAAAGAAAACGGTGTTTTATACGAATGCTTTAAACACACTTTAGAGGAGGCTTTGTCAAAAAAGGGAAGAGCAGTACCACGCCTCCCTTTTCTGACTACGATACTGATGCGTTTTCATCATGATTTACATTCGTTATTTGATGTGAAAGAGATGCCATATCATAAATGTTGTGGCGATAAGACTAATTAATGTTGGGAGTAAAACTGTTTCTGATCTATCTATCGCTTCCGGAGCAAAGAAAGATTGAAACAGGATTATGGTACATGGTTCTCACTTGTTTACGCCACTTGTTGAAGGAAGTTATCAACTCCACATAACGCTTCTCAGCAATAGCACAGGCCTAAACAAATAGCGGTATAATTACAAACCCGAAGATCATCGTAACGTACAGTAAACAAAACCTACCTTACAATATGGTTGCCAATGATACAATATCAGGACGGTTTCATTATGTTACTATCTTAGTATTAGCTCAAAATTGTTACTTGTTGTTCTGCGAATATTCTACCGTAACGCACCGACGACCCAGGACCTCAGAAAAGTAGGCTGGCAATTTTTGAAGTCGATTTGAGGCTTTTTTAGTTTCCAGTTGGAAGTCATATTTAAAACGAAGTTTAAGAAAAAAGACAAAACAAAATTCTGATCGGTTTGAGGATTAATTTTCGGGACGTATTGCGTCAGGTTTCAATACTATAATTTCTCATTACTCTGAATTTACTGTGTTTGGTAAATGAATAAGGCACAGTTAATATTGTCGTGAGAATATTCATCAAACTTTTACTGTCATCCACTGTTTATACAAAACATTTCGTCTTGAAGATGAAACATCAAACTAACCTCCATCCCATCACCGATTTGTTGGAGCAAATTTTCAAATTCATTTTGCCATTCTCGTTGAAATTCTGTTCCACCGCATTTGGCATATCTTTCGTACTTCTTGATGGCGAATCGAGTTTTCGCATCCACGATTCTTCTAATCGTCTCTCTAGTTTCTTTACGAAATGACTGCAGGTAAATAAACCAAAAAGTTTCAACGTTTAAATTGTAAGATTTGTTCTGATTATTGACGCTTTCGCCATGATATGCGGAAACAGTTCTCACTGCATTTGCATGAAAAACGAAAACTTTGCATCCAAAATAGTCAAATGCTACAAAAGATTCAAAAGTAGCATGCTGGGTCACTGTTGATATTTTTTTATCAAGACAAAGCATAGTTCACTACGAATCGGTCAAGCGATCGTAAGATTAAAAACCATAAAAAACAACTACGAGAAAACTTATCTAGCATCATGAAAAAATTCTTTTAAGACCAGAAAAAAAGATTTTAGAACTGTCCAACTTTGCAATCATCGGTGAAAGAAAAAGATCCCATCGCATCAAAATATCTTTGCTAAGCAAAGTCCGTAATAAATATTTTTTCTTATGCGGTAAAAATATAGAAATAGCTTTTATAGCGACTAACCCTATAGTTACCAGTTTTCGCCAGTATGCACGTTTTAGACCGAAAAAATAGTTAACAAATTGCTTGTAAGAAAGCCACTAAAACTATATCTCACCTCAGCCTCACTCTGGATGCTTTCAATAAAACCTTTTGCACATGCGGTGGCAATGCAGTTCATTCGTGCTTCATAATCCGCCTGTAAGCATTGAACAGCTGGTTAGTGGTACAGAACTTTAGTGTTTCCAGTAAGAGAGGTTTCATATTCCTCTGTCAAATCGCGTGTCGTTTTTACAACCAGATGGCTTCTGCCTTCAACCAAAAAAGACGTGCTTCCTGCTTTTAACAGAGCAATGTTATATATGAATTCTCGTGCCACTGTGATAGTCGGTACGTGAGCCGCACATGTCAACGGCTTAGGCCTAAGCAATACTTTCCCAAACCTATCGGAACAGGTCAATATTCTCAAGATCACGCAGCCCTCAATCGCGCGTGCAAATTGACCAATCATGAACGAAGTTGTGACTTTGACATTGGACAACACTTGCTGACTAATCAATTTTGTGCGCTACTAAGCTACAGCGACGATAGATTTTCAATTCTATTTAGAGGTCGCTCTGCTTTTCATTTATCTGCTTTGGAAGCTATCTTTCAAAAGACTTCGTCTACGCTTTGAAAATCACTCACTAGGCGCTTCCGTTTTTCATTGCTCGATTTGCATCGTCCAATCAGAAACGACGCATTTCTTCTCTGGATGCATTCTCGCTATATAAACGTTCGCATTTCTATTCTTTTCATTCTGACGATTCACTTGACTAGCGTCACACGAAAAGCTTCGGGAATATGAAAACTCTCTTGCTGGGTAAAAACGAAAATGGTTACTTACTGCATTGTAGGTTATAAAACGTGGAAGTAGGTCTACCAGAAGTGTGACTAAAAGGTAGTGTAGCGTTGCATTTAATGTAATATCAACCAAATAGCATTTTTGCCACATTCAAAATATCTATTTCATAGTTACAACAGATGGCAATCAACAAAAAAGTAGTTAAACTATTTGAAGGTTTCTGCATAGCCATATAAAGTACTGTAATGTGTCAAGTAATGAGATCTTCTGAATGAATGCATGAAAAAGGATGAAAAGTAACTTCCTATATTAACATAAATTCAAAAATAAGCATCGAAGATGTCGCCAAAAACATAGGCTTATGGTTGATAAAAAATGCAAATAAATCTAACCGCCTCATGACCTGCTTATTCAGAACAAAATGACAAGAAGACTAGCATCCTATCATTTATTACATCGTTTTTGTTTTTACAACCAATATCAAGTACAGATCTACAATACGGTTAGAGCAGCCATGAGCAACATACGGCCCGCCGAGACCATTTTATGCGGCCCGCCGGCACTTACAGAAATATAAACACCCACCGTAAAACAAGCCGAGGACCTTCTTTTTTGCTTTTCACTGATATTTTCAGTGGAAAATCTGTGCGGCCCTAATATTGGCAGTTGTTTAAGATACTGGATACGGTTCATCCAATAATCCGGCACGACAAAGGACCTCATTTTCCTACATATGACCCGCCGACTAAAAAAATTGCCCACCCTGGGGTCAGAATATGCAACTGCACTAGACAACACTTGTACGCCTTGCGCCAGCAAGTACCATACGCAATTAATGGCAATAATATCCCTCTACTATTCGATAAGTAACTCCATTTGCTTGATGTGAGCAGGGCTACAGAAGAATATCATAATTTGCACAATGTGTAATCTTTTATACCCAGTATATGTTTTTTCATTGTTTCGATTTTAGAATATATACTTGATGTATTGGGGCACCAAAATTTATTGCTACATACGAATGCTAGACATATTGATTCGGTTTTAAATGTCGCCTCCTACCTGACGTCAGGTGGTGCGCCACCTCTGTTTTAAGACATGACAGAGTAAAAGTTCCTGTATCTCGGTAATACTTTAGCTTAACCCCAAAGCTACTTTCAGAGAATTAAAAACTTTAGATTCATGCATTATATCACAAAACGCTGTAATCGTTGATTCTCCGACTCGAAAGTCGGAGTGCGAAAAACTTTCGAAAAAAGAGAAAAATTTGTGCGATTGCTCTACAATACCCGGACTTTTGGCCTATTTTCGGATAACCAAATACAGTATTTGGCTTACTTTCACAAGACTAGTATTTCATCAAAATTAACTCCTCACCTGAATCAAACTTTGAACATTTTCCAAAACAATATTTTGCTTCAGCATTGAAGCATAAGCTTCCATGCGACAACATAACTCAGAACAAGTAACTTCCTTTCCATCCAATTTTTTGATAAGGAAATTCTGAGGGTCGGTAATTACTTTAACCAACTGACTGATGTTGTTTTGAAAGTCTTCATCAAGCTCTAAGCAAATCAGTTTTAGCAAGTTTCGAACAATGGATAGAAAATGAAGTTAGCCTACCACTTAAATTTAAAACAAAATGTGTAACTACCATCGAAAGATCTTTATTTGGTTGTAATGACAATTATGTTGCAAGTGTGGACTACTTAAGCCCATATCAAGTTTCTACAAAATAATGCTTGGTAACTTGTCTTACAATCGTATTAAAAATCAAGGAAAGTTTATTTTATACTGGGAAACATATTGCGCAATTTGCAAACTTATTGCAGCAAATTTACATCCTACCCACCTCCAAACGCCCCGACATTGTGTCTTCTTACGACTTCTCCAGGATACGGCAGCAAACAGCAAGGTATATTTCCAAATGTATCATTTAGATATTCCTTCATCATTTCGTGTTCCTCAGCGTGGCCTTCTTCCGGAGCAATGGCTTCTCTGAAATATTTTTCTCCTCCCTCAAAGCCAAAAGAATAACTATCAGTCTCCTCAATGAACCAATCCCGTACAATGAACATCAAAGACCCTTGCTGCAGAAAGAAATAATTACGAAAAAAGCTACCTTCGTTTTGTTCCACCAAGACAATTGCAAGTGATACAACATGACATCAAAAAATTGATTATGATGCAGAAGCTAGAACCAATAACCGCGGGCCTAAGTGCATTGAAATTGGACAAGTGGACAGGGTAACTGAGCACTATACACGCAAGTTCCTCGAAGCTACGCATTTGTGAAATTTTGCTATAAATGTCGTAGCATTCAACGTGACAACTTGGTGTTCGCCTGCAGCATAAGCTGAGACCACAATGCTGTTTGCAGATACAAACCTTGCAGCAAAAAGTTCAGAAGTTGTTAAATCATAGGTTTGATATATCAACTACGCCAGCCACTTGGATCTTTATAGCAGGGTATTTTGCAAGTGTAATATTCTTTGAGCTTTGCACTATCCAATAAGGTGAGTGGAATTACAGTATTTCGTAAACGATTTCTTTGTTAGCTAGTGTTGCGCTGAATTGATCTCGATGCAGGAAAATTAGTTGATAAAAAATGCATATATCTTTGCAGCAGTCAGCATTATTGCCTTGTCATATAATATTTGGTGACAGCAAAGTTAAAATTGACAATTCGCAATAACTGTTGGGGGCTGTCTTGATATCTACGGCAAACCAGCGCTTTTCAAACCGTTTTCAACTCACGCATTTGACTAGATTCATGATCGGGCCCTTTGTTTAAACATCATGCATACCCAGTGGTAAAAGTAAGCCGGAACGGTCCGGTACGCCGTTCCGGTAAAAGATTTTCTGCCGGAACGCTGTACCGGTAAAAGATTTTAAATTTAAATCCAGCCTAAAGCACATTCCAAAAGTCAAATCACCATAAAAAACATTCAAGAATGGGTTAACTTTTATTAAAAAAATTTATTTTTGTATAGAATTAATTTCAAAACTTTTCACCAAAATCAAAATTCTTGAATGCGAACAGCCTTTTGTTCAAAGTTCCCGTAAGCTAAATAACCAGGTTTATTTAAGGGTCTCGTTTGCAGCCAAAAAAATTCCCAAAGTTTTCTAGACTAGGACCCACCTGGACAAGGCATTTTTTTTTACAAAAGTATGGCCACATTGACGTAGAAATTTTTATGATTGAGTGGACTTTAGGCTTATTTGGATTATGGCAGTAGAGATGGAAAAATTTACTACGTGGCTAGAGCAAATCAGCACAAAATGTGGCATTACAGTACAATCTAAAACTTTCCTTTGCGCAAATGATAGCCCCATTTAAATGGCGACGTAACCTGTAGCCTACTAGCTCAGGCCAGGGGTTCCTGAACTGAGGGGCGCGAAACGCTTGCAAAGGGGGTGCGAAAGATTTTATCAAATGTTTTGTTTTTACCAGGGCGTCGAACCGGAACGTGAACCGAAAACCCGTAATAACCGCTTCCTTTCATTGAATCCAAACCGAACTGTAACTTTTATAATTTGATAGACGTAAACCTAACCTGAACTCAAGGTCATGAAAATTTCTTGAACCTTAACCGGATTTGAACCGTTAAAGTAATTTTTGTCGAAACTAAACCCTGTCTTAGTGTCTAACCTCACGTCAGTGGAAGTTTTAGTTTGGACTAAATAAGCATCTGTTACGTTAAATCAGGGGTATGCAACCCACGGCCCGCGGGCCACAATCCGGCCCTCCAGGCCAGTCAATGTGGCTCTCGACGATGGCAGGACAAAAAAATTTTTTTTTGAAATCGATTCATTTAGCTATTTGTACCGTCTATAATACACGGGTTGTGTTTAGCATTTTATAATTTTATGCATATTTGACGGTGACTGGCCCTCGACGTTGTTAAAATTTTCGAAAGTGGCCCCCAGTGAAAAAGGTTGCACACCCCTGCGTTAAATCGTGTGTGTTCTTTCGAATATTTTTCCAAAGAATGATTGTTCTGGTGGCTTTAACAGCGGTTACGGACATTTGAAGTTAATCTGAGGCTATTTCTGCCGCTGAGGACATCTTTTGTGAGCTACAGCATCATCTTAAAAAATGCAATAAGCCTAAATGCAATAAGTATTTTTAAAATAAATGCACCAGTAACTGTGTACCGTAATATCAATCGATTGGACGGTTTTAAATTCTTGAATCCAAACCAAATTTAAACCTTTCAATTTTTGCTTCTGCGAACCTGAACCGAGCCTGAACCCGATTATTCAAACAACTTTTAATTTTAACCGGAACTAAACCTGCAAAATCAAACGACGAAGAACCTGAACCGGAGATGAACCGCTAAAATAAATTTTGCGGAACCTAAACCTAAATTGGAGCGATATTTCCAGCGGTTTGATGCCCTGGTTTTTACAAGGATGTACGAGAAAATTGTGATACGCAGACAGATAAGCCGCCAAATGTTTTTACACTGCAACCATATTTCTATTGCTAATATTCTTTCTCAGTGGGAGTTTGGGAGTTTAATTTGATGCTTCCGTCACCGAATGGTGAACCAGTTGGCGGTAATTGTTTCTTTTTATAGTGAGTAATAATTACAGCCTTCATTGACGCAACAGCAGCTGATTTTGCTACGGTGGTGAAAGTAGCCGGAACGGATAAAATCTTTCGCGCCCCCGTGAAAGTAACCCTTAAGGGTAGGCTATTACATTATGACGTAGAACTTGTCACGTACAACATTGTGAACGATCATGCGAGTTTCAAGTTCAAAACTTGCGGTGTTAAGATATTGATAGTAACAGGATTATAGCATTAGCCAAAATTGCGGACTTTATCAGTTAAGGTTTGACCCCACACGAGCTACACTGCCGTTTTTTCACAAAACCTAACAACTACAAATTTTTCAAAAAAATTGTTTTGCAAAATTCGATATTTTATCATGTGTCCAAAAATCAAAGTGCTAACTTATTTAGTTATGCTAATATGGATACCTAACAACTACTGTAACTTACACGCAAAAAAATTTTTGCCAACTTTTTACCGATTTTTTTTTTTCAAAACCTAACAACTACATTTCAATTGTTAAGGCATATTATGACGTCATATAATTATTTGTTTTCTTCCGAGTACTGTAAGTTGAAGCAAGGTGACTAAACCCAAGTCCGGACTGAGACGCCTGTTACGTCATAATCCAATTTGTAGTTGTTAAGTTTTGAAAAAAAAATTTTTACTTTTTAAACAAGAATTTTTTTTAAATCCTAACAAGTCACATTTTTCAAAAACTAATCGATAGTTTTTTTTTATAAATCAATTTTCATTCATGTCTTTAAAATGACTCACTCTGAAATAGAAAATTTTACAATCAGGATTTTGTGCTAGCTTAAAAACATAAAACCTTCATTATCTCGAAAACTTGACTATTGTAGTTGTTAGGTTTTGTAAAAAAACGGCAGTACGGGGTGAGTAGATTGTTGAGTTTTCCGAAATCAGATCTACGCCACGTATTAACTATAAGACTTATTTGCCTCTTTTTATCAGCAACTACGAAAATTTTTTTTACTTTCATCACTGTTCTAGGCTTCTGGCGCACTACCGTTAAGTAAAATTTATACTTTCATCATTGTGCATACCTTTATCATCCCAGCATTCTCTGTTTTCCATGCAGCATATGAATGGATTATCGCTCCCCTAATTGGGAAACACTGCTATAAACTAACTGACAAGTATCAAAAATGTCAGCATTTTGATGGGTGAGTTTTAACCGCCTTAATTCGTGCGAGAGCTGGAGAAACGATGCATCGTTAGTTTCAAAACAAACACAAAATCAAGCACACAGCTTTACAATAATCGCAACACTGTTAAACGCGGTGCACGGTAGGACTTAGGGGAAGAGTCAATCATTTCGTAGGGAGAAGAAACAGCATAAATAATGGGAGCCCATTGGCTTGCCACTTGCGACAAGATGCATGGTCATTTGCTACTAAGCAGAGAAAAGTGAAAAGCAGGTAAAAGAAAAGCAATTTCATCTTCTTAGAACTACTGGTCGTGCTGGAGTTTCGCCAACGCAATACTGCTTAAATTTAACTACTGTAATAATAAACGAAGCAGAGCTTGCACAGCACTGAAATATGGCAAAAATATTGAAACAAAATAATCCATTTACTTCGATGAGCGAGTTTTCTTTGTCTTTTTCCTTTACATCTCTAGCCATCTCGGCAAATTTCTAAAAACAAAAACAATTTAACAATCCATTCAAACAAAAATTGTGACAACCTATCCATAACAATCCATTCAAACAAAAATTGTGACAACCTATCCATATTTTACAGCTTAAATTCAATAGCAATAATAACATTGCCTTTAATGAAATCTAAAAATGGTCAACCAATCATTGCAAAAAATGCAAAATTTCTCCGCTGATTTCTCCGCTGATTGCAAAAAATTTCTCCGCTGATTTCGAATTTGCGAAAAGTTTTGTTCATCATGTCCCGTTTAAAAGTTACTTTAAGTTTTTTGCACCCAGATAAACTTTTCAAACATAATCGAAAGTAAATTTTATGTCAAGACATCACAGTTTTAGTGGCACAAAAACGTCATAAAAATTTACCGCAGCTCACTATATTACTCGCTCAGCACTTTCTGAGCTTCATATCGTCTGCTGTGATAGCTCCGTGCAAGCAAAATTTTGATTATTATGAAGTTAAATCGGTTTTTCGCCAAAGCCGCGCCGCACGGAAACGAAGCTTGACCAGCACGAGAATCGAATCCAAAACCTTCGAAGCTAAACATGCACCGGACCATTTGCGCCGATATCGCTAGCGGCGCGGAAGGCCTGGGGTTCAAGTCCCGGGCGGGTCAGTTTGGACACTGAGGCCTCGCCGTTGTTGCGAGGTATTCGTGTCGTCCAGGCGCTTAAGCTGTGGAGATGAGCCTCGCCACTCGTTACACGCTTAGGCGTAATACCGCGAGTATAATGAAGATTTTCTTTTTGATTTGAAAACTTGGAGTAAAAACCCACAGCTAACGGTGCGGGAAGTCTGGGGTTCGATTCCCTTGCCGGTCAAATAGGACACAGTATCGTCAACGGCTCTCCATCGCTGCCACGTTTCTTCGGAGCTGTGTTGCTCAGGCGCTAAGCGGCGGAGATGGGCCCCGCCACTCGTTGCTCCCTTGGGCGTAATACCGTGCGTATAATGAAGATTTAATTTGAAAACACAACTACTTCCAGTAAAAATTGCAGAAGTAGTCTTGATTTATTACTAATGATATTTCACAAACTTATACGAAGTTATAAAAGCTTTCTTGATGTTTTAAAAAATTATGCATTGCTTGTGTTGCAACAAAAGGCGTTTGATGTGGTAAAAGTACTTTCCAGATACAAAGTCAGACAACGTGATTCGGTAAACGTAAGGTAAAGTGTTTGAACTTTGAAGTCACAGTAACTTTTACAACAAAACATTCTTGATTAGTATGCATGGTAGACTTCTTGATAAACGAATGAACAAAAATTGAACTAGAAAACGAACATTCGAAAACCGGAGAAAAGTACACGGTGACAGCGTCGGCAACAATGTTAAGTCATATGAAATCATTTCCGACTATAAAGAGCCTCGTTATATAATTCCATCCAATCGTTTATCATCTTTTTTCGGATTTCACCGCTAACTTCAGTTTATAGGCTATAGGCCTTAGATGGCAACAGAAATATTTTAGCGCAATAACTAAAAATAAACTTTAATCAAAAACCTTTTTATTTCAAAAACTAACATACCTTTGTTTGATGCGTGAAAACAGGTAAACAGTTTTTGTTTGTTTTTGAATGCTGAATTCTAACTCAAAAACAACTGATGCCGCAGCCGCAGTACTGTTGATGCCAAATATGAATCATTTTTCACCTTATTCAAATGTTAAAGCTTCGGTAAAGAGGTACTTTTTCTATGTCATAAAGTTGCAATCGCCAGCAAATTCAAAATTGATAGCATTTTTATGAAAAAACTGAATGTTTTTGACCCATTTCTTGAGGTCCTTATTAGAAAAAAATTATGCTTTTTTCAGTAACAGTAAAACTTTTGAAATGATAGTAAATAAAAAAATTTAATAATGACACCGCTTCATTGAAGATCAAGAACTCAATAGGATCAATCACTCAAAAGATGTCAAATGCTTAAAATAACATTGAAAAGGTTGCCTAGGTATCTACTCCAAATTGACTTGAAGGTAGTCATATATGCCAACTTCTAGGTTACTCGGTCTGCTTCTGTTTACGTCATAGAGCCTCAAAAACATGAAATGTTGGATTTTAGTTAGTTAGTTAGTTACATATTTATCCTCCTATCACGAGAAAGCGATCAATGCGCTATACGAGCTCGCTTAGGAGTTGCCAGCCATCTGTCTACCACACCAAGATGGGGAATCCCGCAAAGTGCCTTTCCCAACGGCACAACAAGTGAACTTGCCGGCTTGTTCTCCACACTGTCCCTTTAATGCTGAGCGTCAAGCAGGGAAGCTGTGAATACTAATGTTAAAGTCATTGGTTTGACCCGACTCGGATTTAATTTGGATGGATTTAATTGGATGGACTCGGATTTAATTTGGATAATTGTGAATTTAATTTGGGATTCTGTTTTTTTATGAATAAGGCTTCTTGAATTTTGGTCTCATACTCATTACTACACTTTTGCACAACTTTAAAATTATTTACTGTCAAACTTTTAGATTTGCATTTTTCACAAGTTAAAATGTGGTCTTTTACAGCAGTCCTTTTTGAATTTAATTGGAGGCTCAAATGCTGGTTTGCTCCAATGCCTAAATGTCGCGTTGTCATACCGATGTATGACTTTGTTGCGTCGCGCAAACATGTAAATTTATATACAACATTTGACAACAGAGCATGAGGAGTTAAGCACTTCAAATTAAAATAGGATCCGGTTTTAAAGGAAGTGTAGTAGAAGGATAAGTCTGTTTGGAACTAGAGCTGAGAGACGTTTTGCAAACTCGTGTGAGGGTTTACCGAAATATGGTATGCCAATTCTACACAAATACTCTTTTTCTTCTTCGTCTTTTTCTGATTTTCTCTGACGATCTTCAAATTTTCGGAGGGTATTTTCAAAAAACCAGTTTGGGTAAACATTCTTTGAAAATATGGAGCGTAAATACATATTTCTTTGTCGTAGAGTATGTTGTCGGAACAGATCGTTTTTGCTCTTTTCAGTAGAGACATAATCAGACCAGTTTTCCAAGATTTAGGACATATTGCGTTGTAATTAAGAATAACTCCTGTATTTATCGTCTTGCGCCAAACACAGCTTTCGAATCCATTGTCGGTGATATTAATTTCTACGTCCAAGAATGAGAGTGTTTTCGTTGTTTTTTTACTGTAAATTTGATGTTTTTAACTTTTTGCAAATTCGAAATCAGCAGAGAAATTTTTTGCAAAATGGTTGGTTGACCATGTAGGTTTCAATATTTCATAATTCACTACCTAAACCTACGCGATATGAAAAGTAAATGGAAATACTAATGTATTTTCATGATAAGGAAAAAATACCAATATTTCATCATGGCATGTATTGTGTCGTATTTTCATAACATTTACTACTGTTTAAAATACTATTATTTCGAATGTTTTGCTGTTACTGAAAAAAGCATAATTTTTCTCTGATGAGGACCTGAAGAAATGGGTCGAAAACGTCCAGTTTTTTAATAAAAATGCCATTAATTTTAAATTCGCTGGCAATTGCAACTTTATGGTATTCAAATGTTGTTATTGAAGCAAAAAATAAAAAAATTCAACTGCACATTTGCTTGTTTCCATCAAAATGTTTATGTTTTTCGTTTATTGTTTATTCTCATTAAAATTTTAGTATCTCCCCAAACTCACAAAAATATGTTCCAAATGAACGCGATGAATTTGTTCTTTCACGTTAAAACATTGCAACGAACTCATCAAGAAGCTCAATGTTCCAATCACAGTCATTTTTTCGGTCGATGCTTTGAGATCAAACAGACCCTGAGTGTCCATAAGGAACAACGCGATCTGAAAAGTATATGCAAAATAATGTCACCAAGCAAGTGATTTTTCTACATCATTCATAACCTTTGTTTTGATGAGACTAAACGCACTGTTCCAAAGTAGTCGCTGGTCTGATTGGTGTACTATAGTCAGTTAGTCACTGTCTATACCAGGGGTGTCCAACCTTTTTGGCCAAAAGGCCACATGCAATTTACGAATGATTGCGCGGGCCACCGGAGTGTTTACTGCTAAGACGCTACTAGAACTCTAAACTTAGAAATGTGTATTTTTATAATTATAAGAACAATAAACGTACCAACAGTAAATTCAACTAAGTTTTTGCTACGCGTCGACATTTCAATGTCAAGTTTGGCACTGTTTTTTTCTAACAAGCTTGGCAATTTTCAGCAAGATCGAAGGATTTTCTTCTCGACTAAGTCGGTTTCCGACCAAAAATTCGAGATTTTCACGTTTCAGACAGAGGCGCACCCAGGATTCGGCAAAGGAGGGGGGCACAACTGAGGGTGAGAGGGCGAAGCAGGCAAAGGGGGTCGGTTTTCACATAAAAAAACATCATTTTAGCACACTTTTTTAACGAAAAAGGGCATGCAGTAAGTGCAGTTACTCGTGACAATACAAAAATATTTTCGTAGCTTACGGTATGCCTAAAAGCAGAAGCATGGCCAAAATAAGTGAAGAGAGGCTGCAACCATTATCAGTTTAAGAAATTATAGACTGAAAGTTAGGTTTTAGCACCTTATTACAGAGCCAAAGGGGGGGGGGGGGCATGGCACCGTGCTAGCCCTGCGTGCGCCTATGGCATAAATTCGGATCGCGACCAAACCAAAATCAAATCTTCGTTATTCTCGTGGTATTACGCCGAAGCGTGTAACGAATCGCCGGACCCATCTCCGTGGCTCAGCGCCTGGGCTACACAGCTCCGAAGAAACGTCGTAGCGGTGGAGAGCCGTTGACAACACTGTGCCGATTTGACCGAGCCAGGATTTGAACCCTAGATCTCCCGCACCGATAGTGTGTGCGCTAAGCAGTTGAGCTAACGGCCGGTCCAACCTAGTTTATTACTGACTATACTTTTGAAGCACGAACACGATTGTGTGGAAAGGATGTGAACGTAACAATGTCGAAAATGTGATGCGAAACAATTTTCATTGTGATGCAATAAAATTAACTTACAAGAAAGCAAACATTAAATGACAATTTCTTGGAATGTAAGCTCACCATAAATTACGTAGCAATTAAGTTGATAATATTGGTAATTTCGGAAAAGTCCCGCGGGCCACTCAAAACCTTTCCGCGGGCCACGGGTTGGACACCCCTGGTCTATACTCTATATGCTATCGCAATCTATAGCAAGACTATAAACGATATCTTATGCAAACGGTTCAATTGGTAGGTAGGTTAGCGATTTAATTTCATACAACACAGCCAAGAAACAGTTGAAAAACTCGGGCTGATGTTTCGGCTCACTATTGGTGCCATTGTCAACGCTTTAAGTATACGTTGTGCCGGGTCTTTTGCCATGGTGCGAAAGAAGGAAACTGAGGAAGGACAGGAGGAGCTTCATTATGTAGTCACGTGTTAAAGAGACGTATGGAAAGCATTTGAAGCACACGTTAAGATTTGGTTTGAGTAGTTGAATAAACAAGGACTCAGGAATGAGGAGTTCGTATTTGTGAATGCAAACTGTTTTCCAGATGAATACAAACTTCTAATTCTTGAATCCTTGTTTATTCAGCGACTCGAGCCAGATCTTGACGTGGACTTCACATCTTTTCCACTTCGCCTCTTAGCACGTGACTAAATTAAACCTCGCCCTGTCCTACCTCAGTTTCCTTCTTTTGCACCATGACGTAAGGCCCAACTCAACGTAGGCTTATTCTGCAGCGTTGCAACAGCACTAGAAGTGAACCGAACGTCCGCCCAAGTCTTGTTGGCTGCTTTTTGGCGATGTTGTAAGTAGATATCGTATGACTGTTATTAATGAAAACTTTAGAAGATTACGCCGTAACACTAGAAAAGCTCTGCATACCAGTAATTGAGTATAGTGTGATTGTGTAAGTCAAGAAACACATAAAACTTCACGCATTTAGCGTAAACGCTGCAGCTACTGCAGACTAATTATGATTTGACTTCACAAGCAGCGGTGGCGAAAGCATTTTTAAAGTGGGGGGGCCCAAAAGCAATGACCAGATTTCCTTCTCCTACAATCCATATTTAGCCTTTCTACATGTGACATGTCCAACTTATGTGGGCTTCAGACCCACGGTTCTTGCTTCTAGTTTCTGCATCACAATTAAACTTTTGATGTCACAATTACTTTTTTAAATTATGACATCAAAAATTAAGAAACTAGAACCAAGAATATTGGGTCTAAAGCCCACATAAATTGGACATGTGGACAGGGTAATTGTGTAGCTAAAGTTTATTGTTTTAGCAACCCCAACAGCTACTGTAAATTAAATATCATAACCGTCCGTAAAGCCTTCATTTGAATGCCACCATAGGGGAAAGATTGAAAAATAGAGCGCCACTCTTTATTGAACACCACTTGTGAATGCCACTACCGAGGAAGGTGTTGAAAATAACGAGGACGGCTACACAGTGACGTGCCATCTGATTTTTTGCATTAAATTTTCGATTATTCATCAATAAATGTGTTTAAGGTAGATGTCTTTTATTTTTTCTTTAAAGGTTAAACGTTAACTCTGTTATAAGTTTTTTCTTTTCATTCGTTTCAATAATTAAATTTATCTTCCCTAAATTCTGACCAGCTAGTCAACAAATATAGCATCATCCTCTGACTGAACACCACCTCCAACAGAACGCCACAATGGAAATGAAGGGTTGAAAAATAGAGCGCCATGGCCGTGTGGCGCTCTAATACTGTAGAGCTGGTTTCACGGCATGTCACGTATAATTTTTTTTTGTGATTAAAACACTAATTCCGGGCCTTTGAGGCCGGGTCCATATTAGGACACACAGATCCTTCTCCGTTTCCGTTTTCTTTTGTTTCGTGGCTTTTTTCAATGCAGCTTTTTCTGCTGATTCCGAAAACGAACATAAAAAATTTAATCTTGGAAAGTTATGGAGGGAGTTGACCTGCGTTTCTATCCAAATTAATAAAAAATGAATGCTTGTGTTTGCTTTTGGGGAATTACGATTATTAAAGCCATCTTAAATCATTTTCATGAAAGAACACTAATATTTAAGCAACTTAAAAAAAAACTACTTGAATTGACCCAGAAATTCGAGAAATTTTAGACCTTTTGTTTCTTGTTTTTTGTTTCGCTTGAGTGATTTTAAATGGATTTTGGTTACTTACGACATAAAACTCGACACTAAACTATACTATAAAACAAACCCACAGAAGAGCAGAACCTTCGACACCAAGTAAATGTGATTAGAAAAGCTTAATGCTTAAATTCAAAATCTTCTGGGTCAATTCAAGTATTTTTTTTAATTGCGTAAGTATTAGTGTTATTTCATGAAAATGATATAAGATGGCTCTAATAATCGTAATTTCCATCTTCTGAAGACTCTTGAACATCATGACTGTCGTGTAGAATATAAAACTCAGCTTGCATAGTCTCACAAACATTTCTATTTGCCATTTTTTGCTCTAAACTATCAACTACTCCACATCTATATGCAAAAAAGCAACATAGTTACTTCTTTGTGCAATGTGGAACTGAAAAACTTTATTATCTAAAAACCTTTTGACTAAATAACACCACCGGGCCTTTCAGGCCCCTGATTATACTTTAAGGATGGAGTTTAAAAACTAAAAAAGAATAATAAATAAATAATTAATCACGAACCAAATATAGCTGTTAAGGACTAACAAAGTAAAGGATTTGAGACTTATAAGGAGGTATGACATCCCAACATCTAAAATATAATATTTACGCTGAATTTGGTTCCAAGCAGGCCTCACAAGCCCCTAATTATGCTTAAAGGGCTAAGATAAACGAGTAAATATTATTTAAAAAATGAAGGCCAGTTCACGCTCTTCAAACGTTTGGCACCTAGAAACCTTAACCTGAGTTTTGAAAATACGGTAAAACTCCATTTAATCAAGATCAACTGAATTGGAGAAAAAACATAAATTTTAGTGTGGTAATTGTTTGATCCGGGAACTCATCCGAATATTCAGTGAAACTCTAAGATACCGTGAAACCCCTGCTGATGAGCGCTGATGTAGGCTCAACAATATAACGTTCCACACGTAACTTGTTAAAAAATATCAGTTTCTCGGAGAATAATTATGCAAACCCACACTTTTACCTTTTTTAGTCTTCCATTCTGTTTAATATCAAGCAAAAACGGTTTCGATAAGATGTGAATTCCTTCAGTTTGAGGTTTTCTTCCTCCTTTGGTCGCAAAACAACTTTCTATTTCCTCTGATACGGAACAATCAACAGATTCTTTACGCTATCAAACAATTATAAATTAAAGGGCAAGAAAAATGACAAGCAAGTGCTTTACATCATTTTACTTCGCAATTAATGTCTTCGATTAGATTTTAATCGGTCAAATTTTTCTGTGTAAGCTGAGAACAAAAATATTCAGCTCTCAATAATGATTTTGCGATACCTTCTACCATATTCAACAAAAACGTACCGGAATTCAACAAAAACGTACCGTCATAAAATACAATACAAAATACGTCTACTATCTAATTACAGGAAGCGATTAGCATATGTTTTCAAAAATTCACTTCCAACCGACGAAGATGAGGAATCAACAAATTAAGAAGAAACGATTTTCCTGATCGAAATGGTCCGGCAATGGCATAAACAGCAACAAGACGATCTTCATATTTCGGATTTAAGAAAATCTTTCTTAGTATCTTCACATCAATCGTGATTTTTCTGGAGCCATCGTCACAAACTTCTTGTGTTGTAAGACGAACTACTGAACTTTCATCTTCATCTGCATCGTACAAATTAAAAATTGCGTATACTCATTATAGGATGCATCACCACTACTGAATGAATTAGCTTACTCACGTTTCAGCTCCAGACGAAATTTGGAAAAAGTCTTATAACTTATTTTTGGTTTTAGCGCGACTTAGTAGGTGTTAGCTTACTGCATCCATATAGGGACGTGCCGAATCGAATCCGAGTACTCGGCCGAGTAATAAGGCATTACTCGGACTCGGCCGAGTATTAAACCATTATCATTTTGACTTTTTTTTTGCTTTTTATCCGAATATGGGTTGAAATTAGGACTTCTACGGACGTGATGACCTTTTTTTTTGCTCTTTACCTAATTTTGAGTTCATAATTTGACGTCGTAGGTACTCGGATTGGGACTCGGCCGAGTAATGTCGTGAATGCTCGTCACTCGGCGAGTCCGAGTAATTTTCCTGGAGGCACATCCCTACATCCGTATTTATCTCCGTATTAAAATTACCGAACGTTTTAGCTTTATAAGACCTTCCACACGAATCAAAAAAGTTTCAAAAATGCCACTAAAAAAATGAACTGAACACAAACCCAATTTTTTTGATCAATAAACTTAGATTGTCTATAATAACTCTACAACGACCTTTTTCGAAAATGCATTAGGTTGACATGTGTTTACATGACCATTAATCAGGTTTATTAGGTAGGCCTACAACCAGTATTGTCACAATTTTGCTGATATTCCATTGCAGTATTGCATGTACACAATAGCACAGAGAGTCAAAGTTACTTACGTGATCTTCCAGAATCATACGCCATGCTTTTACGATGTTTCAAGTTGATATCAAGTGCTCAGACCGATGTTTCTAATTGATATCAAGTGTTTAGCTAATAAATGTCCAAAGAATCTGCAACAATAAGTATAGCTACAGCTAAACATCAAAACTACTTCTGAAGGCAAATTATATTTTTAGCGCTTTGTTTGGAGATAAACAACTTAGTTGCATTTTGCAATTCTGCCAACTCTTCGCATCAACGCATCTAAAAACAAATTGGAGTTTTCGCTTCAAAACTTAAAAAATGTTTTATTTGAGAAATCTCACCCCAAATTAGTACTTCGACTTAAACTAAAAAAGAAAAAGATTGAAGAAAATGTCATCAATATGAGAATTAGTATTGCTAAAACGTGTTGTACAGTTGCTATGTGCTTTTTTGACACTAAGAGGACGAAAGTTCCTGTTACAGGTAATATAAGCGTTCCGTCACAATCTTCAGTCGTAGAGCTTCTTTTCTCGTTCCATTATTGGTATTTTGCAATTTTTAAAAATGAATTATTCCAATATATTATTTGTGGGGTGGCTGCCAACGGAGCAAGACAATTTGACGCGATTAAACTTGACGCAAGCGACTTGACGCGAGGACAACTTGACGCGAAGACAATTTGACGCAAAACGTGTGTGATGGGGTCGGCGGATTAGAAAAAGGTTGAGGTCGGGATGGTTGGGATCGGGGGGTTGGGGTCGGGGGAGTTGGGGTCGGGGAAGTTGGGATCGGAGAAGTTGGGGTCGGGAGGGTTGGGGTTGGGGGGGGTTCCGTATCGGGACACCAACCCCTCTCCGACCCCCACCGTTTTCCAAGCTGCCGACCCCTACTCCACTTCACACGTTTTGCGTCAAATCGTCTTTGCGTCAAGTCGTCTTCGCGCCAAGTCGCTCGCGTCAAGTTTGTTCGCATCAAACCGTTCACATTAAACTGTCATGTACCCGGCTACCAAGAACTACGTGGTTAAATGAAGCATTATGCCAGCATTGAGAACTAAATTAATACCGTATAACCAACATGAAATCACCGCTCTATTTGCAGTCATTTCGCCCTCCCATCTACTCGTATAACTCTTGCTCATATTGATTTCATTATAAACATTACCGGTAGATGCCAATCGCTATACATATCGCTAAACGAAACCCGGCCTCCCAATTGTAAAGTCAGCGCTCAGACCACAGACAACACTGTTGTCCCGTTAAGTTTCGACACTTCACTGCAGTATAGAATACATCAAGCACCAATATGCTTTCGGAAAATTTATCAAGCGATTATGTTATAACATTACTTACTTTTAAGCGCAGATTCGTAGTCGTTTAAAAGAGTGTAAATGTTTGTAATCAGGTAAGCAGGCGAGAGGTCAATCAACCCAGTTTTTCCGAAACGACAAAAAAAGAGAAAAAAAAGCAGCAGAAAATCGAACCTAATTCAAACTACAATTCAATATTGTTTAAACACCACCTGGAATACATGGTACAGTTGGTACATTATATGAGCATGTTATAACTTAGTACGCTAAATACATGTTACAGAAGTAAGCTATAATGTTGAACAATGTTATAATGGCCAAGAAATCTTATTATCTGCGAACACTTCACCATTAACCAGCAAACCAACGACAGGCGAAAGCGTAGGCTGTAACACGTTTTATAGTGGTACCTGCTTTTAATAATAAAATGTCAAATCACCATTAACACGCTGTTGTACAAACTTTTCACTTCGTAAGTAATTGTTGGTAACAAGTTAACAACCCTCCATCAACCAAGCACAAAATCTGCCTCGTAACGGTTGTGATTTCAAGTCCATCAGCCACGCAAGCCAAATGAACTTTTTAAATCACTCGCAGTAGTATAGGCTGACTTCAAACAGCGTAGCAGTAAACCACAAAACCAAAATACAGACGTTGTACGACGTAGTCTTTGTCGATAACATGCTTTGTCAGAATTCACAAGGTCTGTTTTTCAGCTTGCAATGTCAGCAAAGCTCAAGATTAACTTTATATCAACAAGTGGATTTCAAAACGTGCGAACTGTGCAATGCGCGTATTCAATGATACTCATGTTTGCTGACACATTTCTTATCCCAGAGTCAAATCTTCAAGCTAAAAACCACAATATTACGCTCCATCGTAAAAAGTATTTGATTTAAGTTTCTCACCCCAAGTCCTGCAAGACTGCACTCAGTAGTTATTGGTAAAACCAGTTATGACGAGATTATAAGCAAAGCAAAGCAACATTTACATTACCTATACAGCCAAGCAAAAATTGAAAAATTATCTTTTATGCAAATCAAAATTACGGTCTCAACACAAAGACAGAAAAAAATGTATCGCTATTCGAGCAAATTTCAATGAGAAGCAAACATATTATAACGCAGTAATTGTCATATTCCGAGTTTATCGCTCGCATAGATTTCAATTCGCATGAATTCACGTAACTACTTGGTCGACATGTCCAGTTTTAATGGGTCAAAATCTTACGGTTTTCTGCATCACTACAAAGTTTTTGATGTTATTAAAAATTTGATTATAATGCAGAAAAAGATCAAGTGGGCCAAAAGCCCTTTCAAATTGAATTTGAAGACACGGTAAAAAATATGTGCAGAAAGAAAGCGGTTAATTAATATGCGAACTTCTGTTTTCCCCAGTTTACGGTCAGCTGCTGATCTCAACGAAAAGTAACGTGGCCTCAACTAAATTTAATGTGCCACCCGAAAATTTACTCAAATGTTTTCGACTGGCATAACGCGATTACTTCAACCGTTGAGTTTTGCAAGTGTTGTTTATGAAAATAGCAGCCCCAAGTACACATGCACTAGAGGTTTCGACCTACTGGGTCAGTTTGACTTTACTCAGCAATTCAATTTTGAGAGACCCAAAGCAGAGCATGACATATATCTCGCTTTTTTCGTATTTGGTCAGTGCAAGTTGCTCATTAACCTCTTCCGTTGAAATGATATTGGTTTCGTGTTTCAAGTTGTGGTTTGAAATCGCAGCATGTGCTGCTACACCACCTGCTGCAACGCCACCAGCCACACCACCGGCACCTGCAGCAGTGGCAGCTGATGCTACGATAACAGCTGGAGCTGCCACAGCTGCTGCAGCTGCTACTGCAGCGCCACCAACAACCAATGCACCCATGATGAGTGCCGTTTTCCACCAAGGCGTTTCAAGCGATTCCAGATACTTTTTCACTTCCGCTTTTGTCTCGGCTATTAACTTATTGACGTCATTTCTGAAATAGTTTTCGCATTGCTTGAAATATTCCAAGGCAATCTCTTTTTTAAACTTAGCCAAAAGCTCTTCTCGCTTTTTCTGAGCTTCTTCTTTGAAGGTGTCATCTTCCATTTTTGCAAAAGATGCGGTCTAAATAGTTATTTTTGACTTAACAAAATTTATCGAAAAACTTAGAACAACAACAGCTTGCAAATCATCACAAAAAGTGTCTATGAAAAAAGAATGAAGATTATTGTACAGTATAGGTTTCTATTGATAAATATCCGAAGATCTTCTATCAGCGAATTATAGATAGTGATGAGATTTCTTTTCGTGATAAATGTTGTAACAATTGATTGCTGTTTGGTTAAAAGTATGTTAAAGTTGAATGAATAATGAGGTAATCTTGCAAAATATATCAAATCAACAGTAGTCCTTACGTTTTTGCGCCAATCGTTGAATTTTTTGATGAGGCTGACGTATAGTGCTTCCACAGCAGCACAGTCCTGAAACAACCACAATTCACACAAAAAATTAAAACATGGTTTGTTACCGACTGACTACCAGCCTGGATTCTAACAAATTTTAACTCACCGCAAAACCGTCGCTGATTTGCGTGAGAAGATTGCTATATTCTCTGAGCCATCCTTCTAAAAATCCCTTGGTACCAGGTTTGTGAATTTTTTGGTACTCTTCAATTGCATCATCTTGCATCGACTTCAACTTCTTTTTAACTTCCTTCTTACTTTTTTTTCGAAATGACTGCACATAAGCGACATTAAAATTTACAGTCATCAGCTAGCTATATCCACAGTAAGAGTGCGCTCTAGGGCGGAGCGAAAATTGGAAAACTTGTTTGCTTGCTTTGCAATAGCAGCAAAAAGTTGTCATTTGACGTAACAACATCTCACGTAAAAAATCAGCTTTATTGAGTAAAGTTTAACATCCCCGCAAGCCGATTGAAATTCTTATTTTTTGCCAAAAAATAGCCCAAATCTGGCGTTTATTTGGCAAGTTTAAACACTACTTATCGGAAACCTAATAGTGAAATCAAATTGTGTTTTAGTATAAAATCATCTCCTGTAAAATATAAACTTATTAGGATAACGTTATAAATCGCCGCAACCCAGTGGAAATTACCTCAAAAATCAGAAATATTACCTGATTTTGAAGCAATAAAACTATTTATGAAAAGAACAGCACGTGCTGCTATATTTACTGTTGAATAGATGCATATCCCAAATTCCGTTTCTTACAGTATGTAAATATACATGACATTTATTAAATAGAATATGTCTAATGATATCTGCTGCTGCCGTCCAAAACCTTTATGAGTATGTGATTGTGGGTTTCACTTTAGTGATTGCCGTCTCACTCGTCACGTCGCGTTTCTCTTCTGTAAGACTGTGAAGTAAATGTGGTTTATTGGGTCACCGTTTGTTTGAGTAATATTATATGAAGTTAATGCACAAGTTCTGATGTTATTCTATTAGTAAACCAGTGATCATTAAAAGGCAGACTGAGTTCTTCTCAGCCGAGTCACGCAGCATACCTTATAAATTACAAGCTAGCGGCAACAATTCAAAGTTGGCTCTTACTGTAGATCAGCGGAAGTAAGGCAAGGGCTTGGTGTGCCAAAAAGGTTCATCATTAGTGCATTTCATTTACCACAAGAACCGGTATTTGGTTGCAAGTTTATTTCTGCGCTTATTGGCAAAGTGAACATCTTCATCTACTTTTTAAAATTATTTATTAATAGACAAGTGAGTTGCAGCAACAGCAGGATTGAAATACAGTCATAATAACACAGTACCGTAATATACATTCATTAATTTGTTTATACTCTTATGATTAAAATTTTGAGTAATCACTGCCAGGTTTGAAATTACGGACATAGCCTACTGGTTGCACCACAAAGAGGCAGCCAAAAATCAAAATCAAACCTTTATTATACTCGCGGTATTACGCCGAAGCGTGCAACGAGTGCTGGGACCCATCTCCAGGGTTTAACTGGCGCCTGGCAAAATAGATCCGCAGAAACGTCGCAGCAGTAGCGAGCCGTTGGCGACACTGAGTCCGATTTGACCAGCCCGAAAATCGAACCCAAGACCTCCGGCACCATGATGAACAGAAGATTCGAAAATTGTGTGTAGGAGGTGAAGGGTTCTTTACACGACCCCCCTCACACATACTCTCACACGCTTTATTAAACATTAGTCTCACACTGCAATTCCTCTACACAATTTTCGAATTCTTCTGTTCGTCATGCTTCAACGGCTCGCCACCACTGCGACATTTTTTCGGACCTGTTTTGCCCAGGCGCCAGCTAAGCCCTGGAGATGAGCCCCACCACTCGTTACACGCTTCGGCGTAATACTGCAAGTATAATAAAAATTTGATTTTGATTTTCGGCTGCCTCTGTGTGGTGCAACCAGAGGTGGGCATTTTTTAAAAATTGGTTGAAGCGCAGCGCAACAAAGCGCAAAAGTTCTGTTAGGTCATGAAACGCAACGCAAATAGCGCAACCTAATTTTTAAATTGACTGAAGCGCAACGCAACTTTCGCAATCAATTATTTTTTCGCATTAAAGCGTAACGCAACTTCCGCAATCAATAATTTTTTTGCATTAAAGCGCAACGCAACTTCCGCAATGAGGTTTATACAAAAGAAAAAGCGCAACGCAACTTTCGCAATGAAAAATTTAATAAAGCGCAACGAGTAGATGTATAAGCAATGCAATTTTTTCTGGAGTTATTTTACAGGTGCTTTTTAACAGCACGCAGTTGTCTACAACGCGACAACGATTTTAATGCAAGTGACTGTAACAGGATTTTGTGTGGTCAATGAACAGGAAAATTAAATAAGAAGCAAAAAAAGATGCGTTGCTGATGATTGCTTTCTTCATCTTCATCCTCTTATCACGACAAAGCGAAGGAGGCGCTGCTTAGGACGAATCCAGACTCGCTTAGGAGTTGCCTTTGTTTCCGAGTTTTCAGGTTGAATTTTGCCTCTGACTTATTTAATTTGCCGCTTGCCAGATTTCACCAAGCAGAGATAATCAACGTGAAGCATCTTATCCAAGGACGCTACAACGAGACTAGGTTGGGAGTTGAACCATCAACCTTGCGATCACGGTCGTCGTAAAAACGACGCTCCAAACCACTGCGCCACGTTGCATTGTCGCGTGCCGTTAAAAGCACCTCATCGCGGTAAATCATAATAATAATAACAATAATAATAATAATAACTCAGGTTATTTTCAAATTATATTGAACCGAAAATTCAACAGTAATTGAGGGAGACTGCGAAGTGAGCTTGCGCTCTTCGAGTCAGCAGCCACCCGTTAAATATGTCAAATGCGATCGGCTCCAGCCGCGAATCGAACCCGTCACGTAGGATCTGTCACCTGCGCGCGGTACCGCTAGGCCATGTCGCTGACTTATGCGGCGAAGTTCTCCTCAACAACAAGTAAATACGATTTATTCAACACTCACTGATCTCTTTAAGCACTTTGAATTATTTTAAAAAGCAAAAGACTTTAGTGTACCACATTTCTGATGAGCTGAAAATTTCTGCTACAATAAATTGACCCATAGGCCTGTAGTACGCATCAACAAACAAGCTGCTATTCTATTAAAAACAGTTACAAAAAAATGCTTACTCCAGCACATTGCGCTTTAATTAATCCGACAAAGCGCAACGCAGTATTTCAACTTCCGACAGGGCGCAACGCAACAAAGCGCAAGCAACCAGATTCTTTTCAGTTCGCAGCGCAATAATGCGCACACTATTATATATTTTTTCAGTTCGCAATGCAATAAAGCGCAAGAAGGATTTATTTTCCTTGAAGCGCAGCGCAACTTGTGCAATGGCTAAAAATAATTTGTTAAAGCGCTTCGCAACTTCCGCACGTGCGGAAGTTGTGCAACTAGCGCTTTGCGCTTCAAATTGCGGAATGCTCACCTCTGGGTGCAACCAATAGGCTTTCCCAGCAATTTCAAAACTCGAACTATAAATCAGAAGTAGAAGGTTAAACAAATTAATGAATGCAGTATGGTACTGTGTTATATCATCAGTGATGGAGTACTCGAGCACTGTACTCGTACTCAAGTACTACTCGAGTACCACTTTTGGAGTACTCGCACTCGCAACCCTTGGTACTCGGTTAGTACTCGTAGTCGAAGGTCAATGCACTCGGTACTCGGTCAAAAAAAGCGTCGAGAACACGAATACATTTGGCTTTCGCTAGAAGTAACAAACTAACAAACAAGATGAACTTTCGATAGCAAACTACAGCCAATAAAACCCGAAAAATAAATTGGTGCGCCTTCTCAACATCCCAAACACTGAAAAAACGTATTCGTTTATGTTTTTGCGACAAACTTTGAGCTGTTAAAACTTAAAAATTGTTCTTTTGCTAAATTTGTAAAAGTACTCGTACTCGAACTTTTTTACCTACTCGTACTCGAGTACATTTTTCAATATCAGTACTTGTACTCGTACTCGAAGTTTTTTGCGGTACTCGAACTCGTACTCGGAAGTTGAGTACTCGACTCCGTCACCGGTTATCATGACTGTATTTCAATCCTGCTGTTGCTGCAACTCACTTGTCTGTTAATGAATAATTTTAAAAAGTAGATGAAGATGTTCACTTTGCCAATAAGCGCAGAAATAAACTTGCAACCAAATACCGGTTCTTGTGGTAAATGAAATGCACTAGTGATACTTCGCAATCCTAAAATCTTACTAAACTTGTGAGCTGAACCTCTTTGGCACACCAAGCCCTTGCGTTGCCTTCGCTGATCTACAGTAAGAGCCTAACTTCTCACAATATCACACAAGCAAACTGTAACCTAATTAACCACATTTACTTTTCTGTCGTACTGAAGAGAAACGCGACGTGACGACTGACGAATGAGACGGCAATCACTAAAGTGAAACTCACAATCACATACTCATAAACGATTGGGATCGTAGCAATAGTTTTTATTTGACATATTTTACTTCAGAAATGTCATGTGTATTTACATACGGTGAGAAACCGAATTTGAGATTTGCACTTTTCGTTGTAACTTGCAATTATGTTGATCTACTACAGTAGCAAGAAGCAACATCTTCTATTAAACATTGACCCGCGGGATAAGTAAACAGCTTTTTATGGCCCGCGATATAATTAAGTTGAAGCACACTGAGCTGGACATTCAATCGATATAACAAAAAGTAAACAAAACGAAAAAAGGTGAAAGTCGTAATGGTGGACGAGGGAATAAATTAGCTAACGCTAGATCTCAGTAGGCCCACTGCTCTCTGTTCATTAATTCTCCCGTTTTTACTTGTGAATAGATGTAAAAAAAGAGCCAATTGAAATGCCAGTATTTTGAAAAAAAGTAAAGCAGCTTATGCTAATTTGTTTTTACCTCGGCACTTTGCTGTACTTTTTTTAAAAATTGGTTGGTACATGTGGTTGCAATAGAGTTCATTCTTGCTTCATAGTCTGCCTGTATAACATTATCAAAATAGTTTAAGTTAAAAGCTACATCAATGTAACCAATTATGGGTTACAGCGAACAAAAAAACACAGGAAGTTGAAAATCAACTAAACGAAAGTACAGCATAATCACTTCAGTGTCGCTCGTTTATAAATTTTTTAGTTGGTGCAAGCATGTACACCAGTGTTTCTTAACCGGGGTTCTACCGAATCCCTAGTGTTCGATGGAGCTGTGTTTGGGGTTCGATGGAAGTCCTTCAAAATCCTAACACTTTCAGAGGCGTACCCAGGGGACCACTGGACACTTGGGGGAGAAAATTGGACGTTAAGAGACGTGATGACTTATTTTTGGTCTTCACATGATTTTGGGAGGAAAATTGAACATCACGAGACGTGATGGCCTTTTTTTTTTCTGGTCTTCACCAGATTTTGGGAGGGAAATTGGACGTCGAAAGACGTAGTGATCTTTTTTCGATCTTCACTTGATTTTGGGAGGGAAATTGTACGTCGGGTGCGGTTGAGACAGCCACGAAGTTGTTAGGGTTCGGCCGCTTCGCACGGGTTAAGAAACACTAATGTAAACTGTACATTGTGTACAAGTATCAATCGAATGGTTTTGCCACTGATAACACCACGCAGCAAAAATTTTTGGCCAAGTTGCAGTTGGTATTTTTCAAGTACTTTCGCTTAAAACCGAAATAAATCAACGTATTAGTAACATGCATAACTTTGAATGTTGGGTCATGAGAGCTATTTATTCAAATTGCAACAATTTTAGGCCATGTAAACGTCAACGCCGGCAACCAAGTTAAAATTTTTTTATCGTGACCAATGTATATCAAAAATATTTAACTTCCATTGGATTTTTTCATGTTTTTATACGTTAGATCCTCTGCTTAGATTTGCCAGAGGTAAACCCTTGCTAAAGAAGCCATTTCTATCGCGCCTCTATGGTTTAGTTGCAGTTGCAATTTTACATTTAAATAGAAGTTTTTGTATCGTTTTTGTGTACTGTATGAGCCATTTTTCTACTGTATATCTTGGATCGGTCGCTAGACATAATCTCCCATTATATTTTGGTATTATTTGTCAGGATACCGTCTCATGAAATCTACGTCGTGTGATGATACAAAAATGTTTTTGTTTTTTAAATTATTGCTTGCTCAACAACTTGGCTCGGCGAGTTTTGAGCAAAGCGGAGTCGTTTCGCATGACGAAAGAAGAAACAAATTTTAGCTTCGCTCCATTATGATTATTCGTGTAAACTCACCTTTACCCTTTATTCCCTATGGCCTACGTTTAACTAGAAGATTCTTCCAAAACTCTAGTTTTGAAAATAGAATCTCTTTGTATTATTATTATTCAACGAGTTTTGTTGAATTATTATATAAGAGATGAACCCAAATGTTTTGGAAATCTTTTACATTTTATACTTGATATTATAGGATACATTTTACAAATCATTTTTTGTTTTAATCAATCAATACCTGGATAATACTCTGAACATCTTCCAAACTTTTATCTTGTTTCAGCATAGAAGCGAATGCTTCCATACGACTGCATAGATCAGCGCAAGTAGCATAGCGCCCATCGATCTTCTTTATTCTTATCTTCTCTGTGGCAGTAATTTGGCTGAACATGTGTTTCAAATGTTTTCGAAATTCTGCGTCTAGATCTTTTCACAAAACAAAAACAGATTGAATAAATAAACGGACGAGTATAATAACCAATCAACGCACTGAAAATTCAAGAAAATAATATTTAGGCGCAATCAAAACTTTCAAAAGATGATATATTTGTTTTGTCCAACAAATTTAACGAATGTCTGCGCGACAATCAAAAACCAATGATAAGATTTCAATAAACAATTCATAGTGAGTTTCATTTTTTAGTATTTTACTAAAGGCATCCACTAAGTATTCAAATATATTGAGATGCCTGGAAAAAATATTTTAACGGTTGCTTCTACAATGCGCTAACGGTAAGCACGTCGTAGGAAATAATTTGGCGATTCGCGATAGTCGTCGTCTGGCTGAGTATCCACCCATGAATAAATGCTAGCAGCTTTGAGGTCTAGGGTCTATTACAGTGTTTCTCAACTCCGAGTCCACGCACTCCAATAAGTCGGAGGAAGGGCGTGGATGAGTTCGCGAAACTTGCAGATACGGTAAGTTACAGGGTTAAAAAGCAAATTTGATGAGCAAAAAAAAAGGTTATCACGTCCGCAGATGTGCAATTTTTCTCCCAAAATCAAGTGAAGAGCAAAAAAACCTTACACCAAAAAAAGTTTTGTGCTTTTAGCCCCAGCATCCCCCCTGGATACGCTCCTGAACACCTGAAAAAAACTGGGCATTTGCCCCCCAAAACAATCCTTGTTACGCCACTGGGTAGTGGATACTACTAAACATTCGCGAGCTTAAATTGTCAGCATGTACGAGTTAAAAAAAAGTGATATCCTGCCAGGTGTTACAAAACTAGAATATGGCAAAGTGGCAAATTTTAAAAATGGGCTGGAGAAGACATTGTCAAATTCTTGAGCATATAGAAACTTCGAAGCATTGTGGGACACTTGTCATGAAAACTATGAAGAAAAATGCTAGAGAGCATGACATAAACACAGTGATACAGGAATTGACAGCTGCAGGATTACATATCGGCAACAAAGAGTCACTCAAAAAATAAAAAATAAATAAACAAAAAACGAAAAAGATTGCTATAAAAACGAACTGAACAAAATAAAAAATTGAGACGGTTCATTTCACGTAGTCGATTCTTCAGCATGAATGTAAAGTTTTAGCTTCCAAAACAATGGTTTTGGTCAGGAGCGTATTTAGGAGGGGACATTGTGCCATGCTCTCCCTTTTAACTTTGCTTTTTAGTAAAAAAGGACAAAATTAATGGTGCCAAGTGATTGAAATGTGCCAGACTCTTTTGATGATTTCTGTGGCTTATGGCCAGGGGCAGATTCATGGAGTAGGATGAGGAGTATGCATCCTCCTATCAAGCATTTTCAAAAATGTTTTTGATGTATACAAATTTTCCATAATTTCGAACCTCTTTCATAGCGATAAGCCCTACGCCTTACGCACACATTATCAAAAATGTGCGAACAAAATGCGTCGTATGTGGCGAAAGTTAAAACAAAATATGCGTGAAATTATTCAAAAAGCACTAAAATAGCCATTACAGCACGTAAAATTTTAAAATTGTTTTGAGGGAGCATACCCCCGGATTTAAATTACTTCTGCCGAAACAAATACGCATGAAAAAAATATAGAAATTATTGCCATCCTCTCCCTCTCAAAATTTCTCGCTACGCCACTGGTTTTGCGGCGAAGGCTATAGCAGCGACTACAGCAAAAAACATGCATTCACGCCGCATGACCACTCAGTTATCGCACAACCTTGTTTTCATGCCTATGAGTGACTTGAGTCCACCTATACTTAGGCTAACTTGGAAATAGTCCATGGGCTAAAAAGGTTGAGAACCGCTGATCTATTAGATTACCACCTTAGGTCAATCCGATTCAGAAACTCTGCGTAATGTTGCTTAGCCAGTTTCTACCCGTTATCCAACAGCAACAGACTACGTATTATTCCTATTGGTGCACGATGCATTGGGCTTGCGGAAATAGGATGATCTGCTGTTTACTCATATGTGTGGACAAAAGAAATCGACCTACGTTAATTCGAAAGCGATTCAGCCTCGCCGATGCTAACCAGGCCAAACCTATTCCTAAAGGTTGGAGGCTGGCTCGCGGTATGAAATCACGCAGCCTGGATTAGCTACTAATTCAGGTATTCCGTGGTTCACTACACGGTGCATTCATCCATCCATTCACGGTGCATTCATCCATTTAGGTATTCCGTAGTTTCCGCGCGGCAGGCACAAACTGTCATCTGGATTTCAATCTCTCCTAGAAAACTTTCGGTAGTCTGACCTAATGACCATGCAAAATGTGGTTAGGATTCCGAGTGCCACGATTGCAATAATGTAATATTGCGATTGTATAAGGAGAGTGTTGCTCTTGAGCGGCAAAGCCCAGCTGACTGGATACTCGTAAAAAAAAGTTAAGTCGTCCGTTGTGGCTAAATGTATAAGCATCCAGTCACAATATACAAAACATCGTTTAGGCCCGTTAGGGCGTTCACAGGGCACTGTCACTGAGGCGAGTATGCGTCGTACGACACCAAACTGGTACATAGTACTCAGCTGTCGAGTAGCCTAAAAAAAGGCTGCGGTGTGTAGTGTTTCTGCACCAGCGTCCCAACCACAACCAATTAGACGCCTTATTAGTGTCATGCTTAAGGAAAGCTTTTTGTCAGTGTTTCGAGATGGTGACGCACGCGCCCTGCGAAGTTTTTTCACAAAGAATGGGATGGAGCTAAAGGGCCAAAGCTTCCGTCTATTGCGTTGGCGCAGTAGGAGAAAAGAAGATTGATCTATCCACTATCAGGCCTTCAAAGTAGAACCTGCACATTCGTATCCTTTGTGGTTCGTATGAAAAGCTGTCGTTACTGTTTAATCTTGCTGAGCTTCAGCTTCATTCAGTTTAATCTCAACTATCATCGTCTTTCTTCAGAACTTAAAATCTTGAGTTGGCGCAGTAGGAGAAAAGAAGATTGATCTATCCACTATCAGACCTTCAAAGTAGAACCTGCATATGGAGCATAATTTTTGGGCAGATAAGAGTCTAGCCCGGAGCTTTTTCCGATTTAGCATTTAAATATAAGGGCGACAATGAACTCTTTTAAGGTTAATCTTCTAGCAAGATCAGTTGAAGTGGATGCTATCCAAAGATTACACTTTTTTAGGGGGACAGAGTCTGGACAGCTATTTATTAATGCCTTTGTATTTCCTCTTTTTAACCATCTGAAATGCGATAGCATTAGCTGAAATGGGACATTGTCAAAGGGTGGTGATGTGATCTTTGGTAAGTTTGTTCAAAATACTCCATGCCGTGCATAGATATCGTGAAAAATTAATGGATTGGACAAACGTACCGTAGAGCGGGACAGCGATGTTTCGGACTATATTCGCCCTCATCAGCCGCCCTCAGGTAAGATACATTTATCTTTCAGAACGAATGATCTTGCGAGGATCACTCATCCCTTCGGATAAATATATCTTAAAGAATTTAACCTTTGTGGTTCGTATCCACTCGTGTGGTTACGTCACCGCGCTGGTCAAATCCTTTACGTGGCCAGGGTGAAGAGCAATAAATAAAAAAGCAATGTCCTTCCTGGCCTACTGGCGGGAAGTCATGTCGACTTCCTTTTGTTGGGTCGGAGGCTAATATCAGCTCTCCATCGCCAACAGTGCAAAGCACTCCAGTCAAACGTACCGTAGAGCGGGACAGCGCTGTCTCGGACTATTAGCTCTCATCACCCGCCCTCAGGTAAGTTACATTCATCTTTCAGAACGAATGATCTTGCCAGGATCACTCATCTCTTCGGATAAATTGCCAGGATCACTCATCCCTTCGGATAAATATATAACATACTATGTCAAAAATATATACCATGTCAAAAATATAACCCGTAATGATAAGGGCGTTTGCCTAGGTCCACAAACATCGTCGCCGGTGGATACTTTTCTGTGTTGACGAGATTGAAAGTGATGAATTGGAGATCTCGGAATCACTAACAGCTCGGGTAATCGTGATCGCTTTTGTCATCCAGACTACTCAGCGATTTATAGTTTTTTATAGCAAATGTCACAGCAGAATCATACCTCGCTCACTCTCAACGGTTTTCCTGACTGCTTCACCAGGATACGGCAACAAACAGCACGGAATGACTCCAAACGTCTTGTCGAGATAATCACTCATCATTGCATGCTCTTCTGCGTGACCATCTGCTGGATTCAGTGTTTCCCGAAAGTACTTCCTTCCTCCTCCAAATCCATATGGATATTCGTCTTCTGTATCTTCTTCATCTTGACACCAGTCTCGTATGATGAACATGAGCGACTCTTTCTATAAAACATAAAAATACAGAATGTTTCTCACCATGCTTTTAGATTTTAAAGAAGACTCTCCTTAAGTCAAATTCTGAATGAATTGCGACACTTTGTTTAAGATTTTTAAGGTGTAATCAATAACTCATTATTCGCTTATTGAAGCTAACGCAGCAAACCTGTTTGTATTACGAAGAAATCTGCCTAATTACAACAAAGTAGGCTAGTGTACAGCCACGTGGAATATTAACAGAGCATGATGACATTTGTTTTTAGGCTTGCAAATCAATGCAGACATTAAGCTACAGGAAAACCTTTGGTCTTAGTAATTCACTGCGTTCTTCCTTCGGGAAACATCACTGCCGGATGCTGATTTGTTACCATCAACAAGCTGGACATTAAGTACACGATTTCAATATTCAAAAGTACAAATCTATTCAGTTCTTGGTATGCTTGATCAAACAAGAAGTGCAAAAAAAACACGATTGGTTTAAATGAGTCAACTGGAGGAAATCAGATCAAAAGCTTTCTTGATAATCATATTAATATTAGCAGCACTCTGATTCAATTTTTCGATAATGCTTCATCTGTTAATCCAACTAACAATAATATTAGTACAAAAACTTATCTAGGGGCAAGGGCGTAGCCATGCCCAGGGACCATGCCCCCCCAATCCATTCCGGTCAAAAACAAGGATCTTGGTAATTATAATAAATACTTGCCATTGCATGATTGTTTTCTTGCTGGGCTATTAATAAGTGGGTTTAGAAAGGAGAAATACGATACAACCTTGACCTTAGCGTTGACCAGAGTTATGGTGACATTTTTTACGGTATTTAGTTGCATATTTATCCTCCTATCACGAGAAAGCGATCAATGCGCTATGCGAGCTCGTTCAGGAGTTGCCAGCAGGAGCGTATTCAGGGGAGAGCATTGTGCAATGGCCCTCCTTTTTGACTCTGCTTTTTAGTAAAAAAGAACAAAATTAATGGTGCCAAGTGACTGAAATATGCCAGACTCTTTTCATGATTTCTGTAGGTTATGGCCAGAGGCGTATCCAGGGGGTAGGATAAGAGGTATGCACCCTCCCACCAGCCAATTTCAAGAATGTTTTTGATGCAAACAATTCTTCCACAATTTCGAACCTCTTTGATAGCGATAAGTCTTTTACGCCTTAGGCACGCATAATCAAAAACGTGTTAACAAAATGGCGAAACTGATATATATTTGGCGAAACACTCAGAATTAGGGTCAAAAATTTAAACAAAATTTGCCTGAAAACTATTGAAAAAGTTCTAAAATATCCCCATTGCAGCATTTAAACTTGCAAAAATTTTCCGGAGAGCATGCCCCCGGACCCCCTTAGACTTTTTGTTATTTCTCAATCAACTTTAAATTAGATCTGCCGAAAATAAATTTGCTTGAAAAGTGTGGAAATTATGCCCCCTTCTTTTTAAGTTTCTCGCTACGCCACTGGGTGCCAGCCATTTGTCGACTACACCAAGAGGAGGAATCTCGCTTAGTGTTCTTCCCAACGGCACAACAAATAAACTTGCCGGCTCGTTCTCCACACTGTCCCTTTAATGCTGAACGTCAAGCAGGGAAGCTGTGAATACCAATTTTAAGGTCATTGGTTTGACCCGACTCAGAATCAAACCCAAGTCTACAGCTCCCAAGGCGGATGCTCTTACCACTCGGCCAATGGCGCAGCCGCAATGGCCAGCGAACGGTTAAGCGTCACTTCAATTATTCAAAACTAATCTCTGTTGGCATAAATTATTTTTACTGTGCTATGCATTGCTTAAGTTTGAGCGCTTCTGCAGCTGTAAAAGTTTCAGCAACAAAATATGCCGAAAACGTTGCACGAAAAGTGGTTAAAATATTTAAGATCAGTGCGAAGAAAACAGCGTTGTTGAAGTCCTGCATCAAAGAAGATGTCTCTAGTCAAAGAGAAGCAAAACTTTATCTAGTACGCTTATGTGAAACCGGGTTTATAGAATGCCATGTATCGATACCGGTGAAGCAGTCAAAATTAGGGGCAAAAAATTTCGATAAAGTTTGCCCGAAAACTGTTCGAAATGCATTAAAATGGCCAATGCAGTACGTGAATTTTCAAAAATTTTCCGGGGGAGCATGCCTTCAGGCCCCCTGGGGCTGTTTTTTGTTCCTCAACTTAAAAACTACCCTTGAAAAAATGTCGGAATTTGGTGCCCCTTTCTTAAAAAACTTTCTGATTACGCCTCAGACATAAAACATTTTCAAAGGGCTTCTTTACGCCCTTTTCCGTGTCTAGATCTCTACCGTTTTTGTATTTACGGTAGTAAACATTCAACCTAATTCAAAATTGCATTCCCCCACTAAAATTTTCTGGATCTACTCCTGGCTTGATGTATGCGCGCATAAATCTAAAATGTGCGAACAAAATGCAGCATATTTGGTGAAGGACTCCAAATGAGGGGCAAAACGTTTGATCAAAATTTGTTGAAAAAGCACTAAAAAGGCTATTACACTATGTAAAATTTTAAAAATTTTCCGGGAGAGCATGTCCTCGGACACCGTAGAGCCGTTTTTTTCTGAATTTGCTTCAAATTTACTCTGCCGGAAAAACATGCGCTTATAAAAGATTTCGCAATTTGGTGCTCTCCCTAAAAAAAAATTTGAATACGCCTCTGACATGAAATATTGACGCCCTATTTCGGGTCTAAACGTCTGACGTCTTTGTATTTGGTTAACACTCAATCAAATTTAAATCTGCATCTCCCCCACCAAAATTTTTTGGATCCGTTACTTGCTGTTGGGTAAGATTTTTTACACTAATGCCACCCCCCTCCCAATTGAAAATCCTGGCTACGTCTATGGCTAGAGAACAAAACACGATTACAGTATGTGTGAAAAGATACGTTAAGACGAAAACAAAATTCACATGCTTAAAGCTGATAAATACTTTCTAGGGATACTTCAGATCTGGCAATAACGAGTGAGTATGAATTGATGACTGGCCCACTTCCAACAAGCTGGCAATGCAATAGTCAGAGAGTTAATTTGAGATGACTTTTCGATACTGAACTCATGACTGGTCCACACTAGTTATATGGCAACTGTTCATACAAAGGACTTAAAATTTGCTGGCCAAGTGAAACTTCAAGAAGTTAAGTAGATCAAGCGCAAAGTCACGTTGTACAAGTTTATGAAAGTTCCATCTTACTTCAATAAGTGAGCTTTCCTTGTCTTTCTTTTTCATGTCCAAAGCTTTTTGGGCAAATTTCTGTAAAACAACCACATTGCGTTGACGTAACAAAGTCAACTCCAATATTGCTTTTCAGATATGCTTACGTAAATGTATTCCAGATGGATGCGATCAATTCGTTCTTTCACATTAAAACATTGCAGTGAGCTAATAGCAATGCTCAACGTTCCAATTACGGTGATCTTTTCGATAGAAGCTTTCAAATCAAAAAGTCCTTGAGTATCCACGAGAAATAATGCGACCTAAAAAACGCTAATACATGACCCGTTATCTTTTATACTACATAAGTAGGCTACTTTCGACGTTTTAATCGCGCTTTAAATTAATTGTACGATTGGAAATTTGCTGAGAATATAGTAAGATTTTGTATATTTACTGGGGTCCGCTATAGTCAAAAATTTCAGGGCTTCGTTACATCTGCTAACTCTAACTTATACTAAAATTGACTTTGGTTGCTCAAGAGTTTTTTTGATACAGGTTTGTAGGGCCTAGGTCAAAATAGAGTCAAAACTTCCAATAAAGTCAAAATTTGTCACAATCGTCTCTCATTAAAAACTTGAAGAAAAAAGACGTCAGCCTACTTTTTTATTTTTCTGAACTTTTGAGCAGCTGTAGATGCCATTTTACTCAATTTCAAGCAATGTCAACTCAAAGCTATGCAGGAGTTAAATGTGATGCAATCAACGTCGCAATACAATACATGTACGTAAATATCCGTGAAAAATTCGAGTTATCAATTCTCATCTTTGAAGAAAAAACATGAACTACTGTATTGCAACCCAAGCACGTAGTTCTACAAAAGCGTTTTTTGATCTATACACATTGCACAATGCACATATGTCTTTATTGAACTGTATGCGTAGGAAAATTTAGTAGGATAAAAATGCCTAAACTAACAAAATTGTCAACAACAAAAGTTAACGAAATATACCGCAAATTTCCAAATGAGTTTGAGGCAACTTCAGCTGGCGATTTAAGATGTAATTTTTGCGACGCATTAGATCAGCGGTCGGCAACCTGTGAGCCTTTTGGCAACTTTTCGTGGGCCCTGGGCTTATTCCATTTCACACAGTTTTTGTGAACCGCATGCTAGCAGCAAATAAAAAGTAAGCCCATCCAAAACATATAAAAAACCTCCCCTTTGATGCCCATATAAATAATAATAAAAACCTTTCCCTTCGATTCTTCGGGCGTAGAACAATCCAGGTCTTTCTTCCGGCGGCATATTTCGAAATGGTTGTGCAAATATTTTTTGCTTATTCTATTGCCACTACTCTACCCCATTCCGAATTACATATAAGAAGCAAAGTACGTTGAGAATAAAATCAAAACCAAGAGCAGCATCGCACCCAGACACTATTCATAGCAGTCCAGCATAATGGTCACTAAACCACGCGGTTTTCAAAGAAACAACAGCATGTATCTACTTGGGCTATAGTCATTTCGATCAATCCCCATCTTTTTCTGTAGACCCATTCCGAAATAGTTCGAACAGCTCAGATGGCCGAGTGGGATAGAGCGTCCGTCTCTTGAGCTGTAGACTCGGGCTTGATTCCGAGTCGGGTCAAACTAATGACTTTAAAATTCACACTCACACCTTCCCTGCTTGATGCTCAGCATTAAAGGGACAGTGTGGAGAACAAGCCGGCAAGTTTGTTTCTTGTGCCCTTGGGAAGAACACTAAGTGGGATTCCCCCATCTTGGTGTGGTAGACAGATGGCTGGCAACTCCTAAGCAAGCTCGTATAGCGCATTGATCGCCTTCTCGTGATAGGAGGATAAATATGCGACTAAATAAAAAAAATAAATAAATGTCTCTTGGCAGGTTATCTTGTGAAAGCAAAACTCGAAGAAAGAAACCTTAAAGAATTTATTATTTGCGACAAGCTTTCTGCCTTATTTTGCTGCAAGAGCAAGTAATACCAAAAATCACATGGATTGTTGCGATTTGTGAAATTGCTTGCATGCATGATTATTTTGATTTAGCCAATTTACATGCATAATTTAAGCGGGTTGACTCGCTAAATCCAAACCGCTCACGCCGGAGGCAAATTTGCGTCGTCCGGCTTCAGTGTAACGATATGACTGTTTAATATGTTTTGTTTTAAATGCTTTGTCTACTGTACGAGATTCTAGCCCAATGCGTTGTTTTCCGAAGTTTTATTCGTGGGATTGTTTGGTAAGGGTGGATTATGAAGTCATAATTGTCTTCTGACGCATTTTTCAGAATAAAATTTGTGCTTGTGACGTCACAATTGTGTTTTCTGTGGTTTGGTGTGAAGTTTTGCATGTTGTATGATTTCTCTTCATCAATAAAAAGATAATTGACAGTATATTTGCAATCATTTCACAAACGTTTCGGTAAAAACTTATACCATCATCAGTGTAAAAAACTACAGGGGCCCTAGGCTAGAATCTACAGGGACACTATTCTAGCCTAGTGCCCCTGCATTTTTTTACTCTGATGATGGTATGAGTTTTTACCGAAACGTTTGTGAAATGATTGCAAATATACTGGCTATTATCTTTTTATTGAAGTTGAGTTCCAAAACCCATCTTAATGCTCCTTATTTCTGTTCTTGTTTGACGTCACAATCGTGTTTACTGTGGTTTGGTGTGAATTTTTGCATGTCATGTGATTTCTCTTCTAGTTCCTTTTTAGAATGTTATAGAACGTTCCCCAACTTAAATTTAGAGTATAAATAGGCGTGAATTTTCGAGCGTAGATATTCGAGCGTAGGATTAGTGTGCGCAGAGTAAGCAACATTGTTGTATGCTGATGGGTATTGCTCTTGTTGTATGGTGTTACTGAAGTGAGCAGTGGTGATTGTGTTTATTGAAAAGTAGTACGGTGAGTACCATAGCTAAGTGAGTTAAGTTGGGTCGATTATTATATTCGTTAGGTGAAGAAGGTCTTGGTTTTTTTCGTGAGGTTAGATGTAAGAACGAATTAATTCCTACGGTTTGTCACACAATTCTTATCAATCGTCCTGTCAGCGAAGTTATACATTTTCCTATTTTGCGACAATCAGTAAGCTATGCGGGTTGGAAATTACTCGCTTGCAACAGGTAGGTTCAACCCGCTGAAAAGCGTGTTGAAAGAACAGCCTGTTAAACTAAAAAATCTCTTTTAGCTGAAGCGTGTAACCAGAGGCGTACGCAAGGGGGGGGGGGGTTCGGGGGTCAACCACCCTCCCTCCCTTGTCGATTAGAAATGCAGTGAAAACTTATCTTTTTTAAAATGAAACGCTTTTTGTTCGCCCTTCCTTCGAGCATTCAAAAATTTCGTCTGTTCCATCCAACTTTCTTATTTAATCTTGAGATACTTTGATTGTGATGTAGCAGTAGCGGTAGATTAACTTTTGCGATGTGTCGCTTGAACCGCATTTTTGTCATTTCTGTTGCTGTGAAGCAATAAATAAATAGGAGTTTCTTTTAATGTCATATAAGCAGTGGCGTACGCACGGAGGGTTTGGGGGGTCAACCACCCCCATTGACGATTTTTAAAAAACTCTCTTTTTGAAACGATCCGCCTTTTTTCATACAGAGTTTGCCGAAATTGCTGTCATGTTTTTCTGTGCTATCCTTGTTTATTAATAGAGCCCGCTAAAGTCAATAAAGTCAAAAATTTTCTAGGACCTTGTTACATGATCAAATGTGTACTAACGTTCGTTTCAGGTGTTTAGGAGTCTGTTTTGGTAGATTTTATAAGTCAAAATCAAATCAAAATTTTGCATAAAGTCAAAATTTGTCAAAACTGTCTTTATCAAAAACTTCCTTACAAAAACGAACAAATTTATATTTTTTAAACAACTAAAAAGCAATGTCCTTCCTGGCCTACCGACGGGAAGTCATGACGACTTCCTCTTGTTGGGTCAGAGGCTATAACAGCACTCCATCACCAACAGTGCAAAGCACTCCAGTAAATCGTATCTTCACCCTGGCCACGTAAAGAGTTTGACTGGTATGGTGACGTAGCCACACGAGTGGATTGTGCACTACAAAGGTTAAATTCTTTAAGAAATATTTATCCGAAGGGATGCATGATCCTGGCAAGATCATTCGTCCTGGAAGATGTATGTTTCTTACCTGAGGGCGGTTGATGAAGACTAATAGCCAGAAACAGCGCTGTCTCGCTCTACGGTACGATTTACTGGAGTGCTTTGCACTGTTGGTGATGGAGTGCTGTTATAGCCTCTGACCCAACAAGAGGAAATCGTCATGACTTCCCGTCCGGTAGGCCAGGAAGGACATTGCTTTTTAGTTGTTGATCTTCACCCTGGCCACGTAAAGAGTTTGACTGGTATGGTGACGTAGCCACACGAGTGGATTGCGTACCACAAAGGTTACATTCTTTAAGAAATATTTATCCGAAGGGATGCGTGATCCTGGCAAGATCATTCGTCCTGGAAGATGAATGTTTCTTACCTGAGTGCGGCTGATGAAGGCTAATAGCCTGAAACATCGCTGTTTCGCTCTACGGTTATAGTTTTTTAAATATTTATTTGAATTTTTGAGCTGCTATTAAAGTTTTAAGCGCAGTTTTATTTGATTTTAAACTTTTTAAATAGTTGCAATAATTGCACTATCGTCACAATAGTGCGTGCGGTAATTGAGAAGGAAATAGCACTTATTATGCTTGAAATGCATAAATACATAATATTTGTTGATGCATAAATACATAATTGTTAGACAATTAATCTAATCCTATAAAAGCCTTGCGCTCTTTACACGTGGTCTTTTAAGTTGTAGCTCGCAAAGCAAAGAATGCCAAAACAAGCCAAATCTTCTATAGCGAAAATTAGGCAAACTTGCCAGGAATATCCGGATGAGTTTTCGGCAACTCCTGCCGGCGACTTGCGATGCAACTATTGCGACGTGTTAGTCAAATGCGACAAAAAGTTTTTTGTGGAAAGCCACCGAAAAAGTAAGCAACACCAAGGAAAATTGGAGACGAAGAGCAAATCTCAAAGTAAGCAAACCTTTTTACATTTCAATCAAGTAAACTTCAAGGAACAGGTTGTTTCTTCATTCTTAGCTGCAGATATACCACTTCATAAACTGAACCATCCTTCTTTAAAGTCTCTGTTTGCTAGAATGGGAAAAGTATTGCCTTCGGAGACTGCAGCACGGGCATGTGTTGCTAAATTGGCATCCCATAAAGAGAAACAAATTCAAGAATTACTTCGTGAAAAAAATATTTTTTTGATTGTGGATGAAACAGAGGTTGCTAAACAAAAGTATATTAGTGTGCTTGTGGGCAGCTTAGATGCTCCAAATCAGACATTCCTCGTTAATTGCCATCCACTTGACAGCGGTCGCAATGTTAATAGCAGTATTATTCTGCACACTGTGGATGACATATTGCGACAACTTGAAATAAAACGCGAGAATTTTTTATTGTTCTTGACTGATGCTGCTCGGTACATGTCTTCGGATGGAAAGACATTAAAGGAATTATACCCTTCTTTGATGCATGTCACCTGCGTTGCGCACTTACTACATAACTGCGCTATGCATGTGCTTGCTCATTTTAAAAATATTGGTGAAGTAATAGTAACGATCAAGGCAGCAACAATCAAAAACAAAGATCGCAAGAAAGATTTTCATGATGCTGGTCTGCCATCTCCTGACCCTGTAATTACAAGATGGGCAACTTGGCTTAGAGCTGCCTTATGTTATAGTGAGAACCTTCCAGCTGTTCGTATCATTGTCAACAATTGAACAAGTGCAGGCCTCTTAGTCAGCAGAGCAAAAGACGCTATCAATGTGGAAGGTTTGGTGTCGGACTTGGTTAAAATAAATCAATACCGGACTCTAACAGCCAACGTAGAGTTCTTAGAAGGAAGTGCCAGCACAATAACCAAAGCATACGGACTGCTGAAGAATATGCAATTTGATGATTCTCGCGCAATTAAAGACTACATTAACAAACGACTATCCAACTCTGATTTAGAAACAATAATAAACTGTACCAACTTGACAATTGACCCAACAAGCTACGCACTATTGCAAAAAGCCCAGCCAACCTCTGCTGCTGGTGAGAGGTCGTTTTCTATGCTCAATAAATTACTGAGAAAAGACAGAAATTTTGATGTTAAGAACATAAAAAAATATATGATGCTGTATTACAATAAAACGTCCTTGTAATTATACTGCGTGGTTTTCGTTAAAAAAATCATAGACATACTGTTAGTGTAAGTACAGTTGCGATAGCAACGCAATTTTTGGTATTACACATTAATTGATACCGGTACACACAATGGCTCATTATCCTAGGTTTTAACGTCATGCGTCGCTTTGTTGCATTAGCTTCAACACTAAGTAATTGAGAAAATGTTCGAAGTAGGCTACCTTTTTCTTTAAAAACTTATGTAAATTGCAGATTATAAAACATTTTTAATTAATAAAGTGCAACAAGACATGAATAATACGCGGAAGCGGTTAAGTTAAAATAAAGTCAAAATTTTACTAAAATAAAGTCAAAAATATATTTTTTTAGGTCAAAAAATGGCCCTACTTATTAATCTCGAGAAACTTTCATTGTGATGCAATGATTCCGGTAGTCAAACTTTTCTGCTGGGTTGCGCTTGAATCACGATTAACACAAAATGCAAGCCAGGACAAAGTCAATGGGTATTGTTAAAGCTGGAGTCGTGTTGTGGTGTCATGAAGCGATTGTTTTCAACGACTGTCAAGGCTGGACAACACAACGTTCCAGCGCAGGACGTATTCTTGAAAGAGAATGGTTGCAACGTAGGCGGATGTTCCGCTTGTGATGTCATAACTTTGAGTTACCAAAACCAGCCAGTTGGGGTTTACCAAAGACATCGCTATCGGCTCGGGAGGTTTTGGGATTAATTTCTGGGCCGGTACCGGTCGTTAGCTTAGTGGTCAAGCGCACAGACTATCGGTGCGGAAAGTCTGGAGCTTGATTCCCGGGCCGGTCAAATCGGCACAGTGTCGCCAACAGCTCGCCAATGCTGCGACGTTTCTGTGTTCCCCAGTCGCTAAATCGCGGAGAGTCGCTAAACCCTAGTGGCGTATGCAAGGTTGGGGGGCCGGGAGTCACCCCCTCCCCCTTGACAATTGCAGAAAAACTTAATTCTTACTTAATTTTGAAACAAACCAACTTTTCTTCGTGCAGAGCTTGCCGAAATTGCTATTACGTTTTTTCTGTTCTGTTCAACTTTCCAATTTAACCTCGAGAAACTTTTATTACGATGCGTCGGATGCGATATGCAGCAATACCGGTAGTCCAGCTTTTTTGAACAGTTTTGCTTGAACTGCATTTTTGTCATTGATGCTGCTGCTGTGAAGCAGTTGGTAAGTAGGAGTTTCCTTAAACACGGTGTCTCTGCAGTAGCTATGACTGCACACAAATGTTTTTTTAAAAATCAAATCAAATCTTCATTGCACTTCTTTCATTAAACTCTCTGCAGTACCGAAGCATGGTAGCGAGTGGCGGGGCCCGACCCCGCGTCTTAGCGCTTGGGCAACACAGGTCCGAAAAAACGTCGCAGCGGTGGCGAGCTGTTGGCTACACTGTGTCTAATTTGACCGGCCTGGGAATTCAACCTCAAATGTACCGCATCGATAGCGACGTCTATAACACTACGCTATAACCGTCCGGTTTGATGAAAAATTATTATGAACGTTAAAAATCTAAATTGACACTGCCAGTGACGTCACATCATGATGACGAAGTATCACATAGTATTTTACGTCATCACGATGTGACGTCACTGAAATCCCCTTTGAAAAACCCTGCGTACGCCACTGCGTGTAACCCGCATAATCAAACCCGCTCACGTAAATTGGCTTATTGTTTGCTGCAATGAAAGCCGTTGACGTTTTTGTTCAATAGATAGGCCTATTAGTTTTGCAGTCGTGGTTTCAAGTGTAACGTGCCTACAATAGTTATTGAAAGGGTGATATCGGCCGCGTTAAAAAATGTTGCCGACAGGGCTTCGAACCAAACCGGAACGTACAGTAAACCAAAAACCCGTATTAACCGCTTCCGTTCGTTGAACTCAAACCGAACCGTAACTTTTATAATTTAATAAACGTAAACCTAACCTGAACCCTATGTTCTTTGGAGAGTCACCGAAAAAATAAGCTTTATCAAGTTGAATTGGTAAGAACAGCAAGCAGCTCCCAAGGTAAGCACACTTTATAATTATTAAACTCGTGACTTTACATCAGGTATGGGCAACTTACGGCCCGCGAGACCATTTTATGTGGCCCGCCAGCACTTGCAGAAACATAAACTCCTTCCGCGAATTAAGCGAAAGACCTTTGATTTTTCATAGAACATTTGAGGACGAGTCGACCTTTTTTTTTTGGTCTTCACTGCAAGAGCGTATTTAGGGGAAGGGGCATTGTTCCATGCCCTTTCCCCTTTTTGACTCTGCTTTTTATTAAAAAAGAACAAATTTAATGGTGCCAAGTGATTGAAATACGCCAAACTGTTTTGATGGTTTCTGTAGCTTATGGCCAGGGGCGGATCCAGGGAGTAGGATGAGGGGTATAAATCCTCCAACCAGCCATTTTCAAAAACGTTTTTGATGTAACCTATACAATTTTTCCATAATTTTGAACCTCTTTGATTGCAATAAGCAACAATCATTAAGTACGTGTAAGACGCATTCTTGAAAGAGTACGCGGAAATCGAAAGTGTGCGAACAAAATGCATCACATTTGGCGAAGCACTCAGAACCAAGGTCAGAAAATTTAAACAAAATTTGCCTAAAAATTATTCAAAACTTACTGAAATACCCATTACAGCATGTCAATTTTCAAATTTTTTCCGGGGGAGCACGTCCCCGGCCCCCCTAGAGCGTTTCTTGTTTCTCAATCAGCCCCAAAGTAGTTCTGCCGAATAAAAAGACGATTAAAAAAAATGAGGAAATTAGGGGCCCCCTTTATAAAAATTTTCGCTACGCCGTTGTTTCAACGATATTTTTAGTGGAAAACAGAACATCTTAAAACGTGTAGACCTTTTTTTGCGCATCCAATCAGAGCGGCCCTGACAATAGCAGTTGTTGAAGATATTGCACTCCATCCATTTAATAATCTGGCCCGGGAAGGACTTTGTCTTCCCACATATGGCCCGCAGACTGAAGAAGTTGCCCACCCCTGCTTTACATTTTCAACTGCACTTGTTTACCTTTAGTATGATGTCTTGGCTTTGTTCTTTTCTTGTGTCCGTTATGGTTACAGTAATAGTTTTCACGTGTATACTTCGGCGCAACAGAACGCAATTAATTATCAAGTCTCAGAGTGATTGCAATTACAGTTTCAGATCTGCTTTGCCGTACAGCAATTGATCCAAATCTAACATAGACCTCGCTTTTTCTCAGCTCCTGAATGCATTTGGGATTTTTAGTTAATGCACCAGGTTTGCGAAAAAAAAGAATACCACTGTGTGCTTAAGAGCGAAGATGTAACAAAAGGAAGAAACGTGAAACAGATACTTTGGCCTAGAAAGAACTACTTTTCACCTTTTCTTGCTTTCCGGAAACATATATGTTGAGCATAAACGGTTTTCGCAAAATGTGAATTCCTTCAGTGTGAGGTTTTCTTCCACCTCTTGCTTTGAAGAAAACTTCTATTTCTTCAGATGAAGGCTGATCCATTTCTCCACTCTTTGAAATACAATGAAATTAACCAAAAAATAAAAGTGAGTCAGGTAGTACTACAGTAAAAAAGTGCACTATTTTTTTAGCCGCTTGACATCGCAAACAGTGCCGGATTTACCAATAGGCTAGGCAGGCTGAAGCCTATAGGGCCTCGGAGAAATAAGGTGCCTCGTCAAGAACAACGAAGACCTTTTTTTTTTGAGATCGACCTTCAAGACCTTTTCATATAATACGTAGAGAATGATTCTGATCATTGATCACTTGGGCCTCGTTGATCAATAATCTAGGGCCTTTCATTGTCTAAATCCGGCTCTGATTGTAAATGATATAGGAAGTTAACCGCCTTAATAAGGAATATGGTTTCAAAATGAGAATCAGTGCAAATAATTGTGTGCACCAAAAATGGAAAATTTTGAAGAATAGCATCGTGCCTAAAAGTATTAAAGTCACTATCCAATATAAGTTCACTACGTTAATATGATGTTGTCATCAAAAACGAATTAAGGTAGCCTACAATGTAGTGTGGAGATATTTTATTTTTAGCCAGGCCCGTAACCAGACGGGGGCCAGGCCCCCCTGTCAGGTATAGGCTTCTTTGCTTGCTTCTTTATCTAATTACCAACGATTCAGTGCTAAAAATGTGCAAGGGCACCCCATATGCCCTCAGTACACAGTAGTGGGTTTATTCAAGTAAAAGCCGTTGTGTCTTAAAGGTCCACTTTCGCACATCCGGGAAGAGCGAGACTGATTAACTAAATAGTCAGAGCAGCTTTATGACGACGGGGTTATACTTCGGTAGACCCGCAGTAGTCAGTATAGTTGCAAATGAGCCGGGTATTGTTAGCACTTAAAAAGAGAAATTAAAGCGAGTGTGGAGTTGGCGGGGTCCCAATTTCATCGACCTTCGTATTCCTCACCCACTCGGTGGCCTACAAAGTAAATGAACCTCTGAACGGAGACTTTCAATGACTCTGTTGGTTGTGACCATAATTACTTTAAGACGCACTTTAACTTACTTGCATTAAAGTAGTATAGAATAAAAAATGTAGCTTTCACATTATTTAAACACTGCATAGCATAGAATATTTTACAGTTAACCAAATGAAACAAAAAGCTTGGTTTGATCACAGACTGTCGTAGCCTATCTGTTTAACAGTTATCAAATCAGAGTTTTGTACTTGTAGCATAGCAAAAAAAATGTGTTTCAATTTATCCACTAGTTTGACCAAAAAAATAGGTAAATAATATAAAATGACTGTTTTCCTGTAAATTGCAGCCTAAAAAGAATGAGCGGCAGAAGAAAAGAGCAGAACAGAAAAAAAGCGAACGGTCAAAAAGCTGTATTTTTTGGCACAGTAAAGCTTTCTAAAAAAATCATTTTTGGGTCTTATGCTGCTGCAGATTACATTTTTAAAAGTTTTCAAATTGTAGAGTGTAAAAAAGCGACAGTGTCGTATTATTGTTTTTAGTATGCAAGTACAGTAAAAAGTTTATGATACCGTAACTACGGTAACGCAGTAGAAGGTAATATTCTATACCAGCGTTGAACGCAGGCGGGTTTTTTCGGCCCGAACCCGACATCCACTGCCCGAACCTGACAAAAGAATCAAAAACCCAAATTCGGCCCGAAATAATGTAGTGAGCAAATATAGGCCTTCAGGTTATTCTATTCTGCTCTATGCCATTATTGCAAAATAAAAAATTGTCCAAACGGGTGCTTGCTGCAGAATACAAATTCAGATAAAAAATTCAGCCAAAATATTTAAAAAAAAAACATCTGCGTTGCTCACCAGATGGTTTGAGCTCTCTGGTACACTAGCGCTGACATCATTTTATTAAAATGATGATCGCGTGATTTCCACCTGCATTGTGAAAAGTTGTTTGTAAGGTATCTCGTTACTGTGTTGAGATTAGCGATGCAGTATTCTGTTTTGGAATTTTAATCTCTTGATCTTGCTCTATTGAATGTTTCTATTTTTTCATGGTGTTGATTGGTTGGATTTTATGAACATCTGAGGAAAATTTGATTCATTTTCAGCAAACAGCATACTAATTTTGGAAAAGATTTGTTTTATCTTATTCAATTTATTTGGACGTCGATTTGATTGCATCCAAAAAAGCCATCAGTTGTTATCGTTACCATCTGATACTTTTCTATCTAGTACTATTCATCCATTTGTTTGTTTTTTTCGCTATATTTCTGTATCTTCTGCTCAGCTTTTTATTAGCTATATTCACCTGACGAGCTCTAATGAGAGCGAAACCGGTCGTGGATTGCTATTTCTATCCGCAGCTATATTATTTTATAATGTTTTTGTTTTTCTTGAAATTAATCTAGCTAACTCCATTAGTCTGTTCTTTTTCTCTTTTGCAACTGCTATCCTTCTTTTCACTGTATTGAATGCCCAAACGCCAGATTGAGTAATTTTGTTGTGTGGTTTTTGATATGGCCCTCCCTGATTGTTATCACTGATGAGGGACGTAATCCCGAAACAGGATGGCTTAGGTCTTATCTTGTATAAAAAAATATATACAGGGTGACCCAAAAAAAACGGGCCCCGTGTATTTAGAATAATTAGAATTGGGTTCCGTTTTTTTTGGGTCACCCTGTATATATTTTGCATTGACATGTTGAATATTAGCCCGAAAAAAGTCCAAAATAATTTGAAAATCACTGTCCGAGCCCCCTCTCCTATGGATTGCCACCTTAACGTGGTAGGGAGGTTTGAATTTTCAATGATCCTTAGAGCAACGCCGTCGGTAGTGTTTAATCACTTCCATCAGGGTCACCCATGGCGGTAAGGTCGAAGGAGAGAAACAGACCAAGTAGCAATCCAATGCTGTAGCTAAATGGAAAGTTGTAATAACAATATTCATGCTGCATCGGACGGCGCGCAGGATAAAAAGGTCCGCGTTCGAGTTTTAGGCAGAGGGACTCGTTCGAAAAATAAGCTACAGTCTCCCCCACAAGCTGACCGTCACCGTAAACCCACCAACGCAGTCGCTAAGCGTTTGGGGAGGCAAATGGGGTCAGCGCACAGAAAACGTACTCGAGTTGGACCAAACTGCCGGGATCTAGCTATCGGGAACCGGAACGTTTCGTCACTGACAGGAAAAGAGCAGGAGCTTGTTTGCGAAGCCCAACAGTATCGCCTTGATGTTGTGGGAATTTCATCAACAAAGCGCCGAAGTTCTGGAACTGTCGAGTTGAACGGTGGGTGGAAAATTTTCTACTCAGGTGTTGATGCAGCAATGTCTGCTCAAGCTGGTGTTGGCTTACTTGTGAGCCCCAACATAGCTGAATGTGTGGTTGACTGGGTACCACTGGGAGGAAGGGTTTGTCTTCTAAAGCTAAGGCTGCAGGAGCGATCTCTGTGTATATTGCAGGTGTACGCACCTAACATAGAATCACAGTACGAAGCCTTTCTGGAGGAAGTTAAGGTTGCATTGGGAAAAGCAACTTCATCAGAATCCCTTGTCCTTTTGGGCGATTTCAATGCACATGTGGGCATCGACAATGCAACCTGGAAAGGTGTTATTGGGCAACATGGTGACCCTGACATTAACAAGAACGGAAGGTGTTTATTGCAGTTCTGTGCCACCAATGGGCTGTGCATAATGAACACATTTTTTCAGCACAAAAGAATTCATAAGTACCCCTGGTACAGAGACTCTTTGGGACAACGCTCCCTGATTGATTTTTGTATCGTTTCGGCGGACTTGTTTTCTACCGTGTCTGATGTCCGTGTTAAAAGAGGGGCTGAGTTGTCAACTGATCACCACCTAGTTGTCTGCACTTTGAAAGCTTTGAAACCCTTGAAAAAACGAAAGACTTTTCGACCACGAGAAACTTATCGAATCAAATGGGAATCATTGGCTGACAAAGAGGTACGAACTGCATTTGCAGACAACATTGCATCTAAGTTCAAAGAGCTTCCGACCTCTACTGAAGACATTGAAACTGAGTGGTGTTTGTTTCGAACAGCAGTCATGGCGTCCGCTACTAACTGTTGTGGACGTAAGCGTGTTGGAGGGACGAAGAGTAGCGAGAAAAGAACTCCTTGGTGGAACCAAGAAGTTAAAGAAGCTATTCGTGCGAAAAAAGTGGCTTATAAGGCCTGGCTTGCAAATAAGTCATCACTGTAACTTCGTTCGCAGTACTCTGAAGCACGTAAGACGGCAGCCACAAAAGTTAAACTGTCTAAGGAAAGAGCCTGGAAGGAATTGGAGAAAGATTAGACGATGATTTCAAAACGGCAAACAAAGTGTTCTGGCAGACCATTCGCCGTTTGCGTGAAAAAAGATCTCGAGCCGCTCTCTTTATCGAAGGTTCAAATGGTGTGACTCTGAAAGATTAAGATGCTATTTTGAATCGGTGGAGAGACTACTTTAGTGATCTTTTAAACCCAGTTGATGCTACACCGATACAAATTCACGAGGAACAGGTTGGGGAAGATATTCAGATAACCGAAGCAGATGTGAATGCAGTTATCAAATCATTGAAAACTGGAAAAGCACCTGGTGAGGATGATATCAGACCTGAAATGTTAAAAGCAATGAATATACATGGTGTTCGTTGGCTGACTCGTGTTTGTAAGGTGGCGTGTAGTACTGGGCAAGCACCAAAGCAATGGCAAACTAGTGCGATAATACCTATTCACAAGAAAGGAGACAAGAGAAAATGCACCAATTATAGGGGCATATCTCTCATCAGTGTCCCGCGTAAGGTCTATGCCAAATGCCTTGAAAAGAAATGCCGTGAAATAGTCGAGCCTAAACTAACGGATGCTCAGTGTGGCTTTCGTCCTGACCGAAGCACAATGGATCAGATCTTTGCCTTGCAGCAAATCTTTGAGAAGTCGTGGGATAATGCAAAAGAGGTCAATGCATGTTTTGTTGATCTTGAAAAAGCATATGATCGCATTCCTAGAGACAAGCTTTGGGCGGTGCTGTTGCAGTATGGCATTGATGGCCAGTTACTAACTGCCATTAAGTCGCTGTACATGCATTCCGAGGTCTGTGTTCGTGGTAACAGTGCAACGACGAAACCTTTCAAAGTAAGAGTGGGACTACGGCAAGGCTGCTCTCTTTCACCTATTCTGTTCCTTATTTATATGGATAGAATAGTTAAGAAAAGTGAGTGTTGTGGCGGAGTACAGATCGGTGATTGCACTGTACAACGTCTGTTATTTGCAGATGATCTTGTGCTACTCGACTCTACCCAAAATGGTCTCCAGCAAGCTCTTGACAGGTTTTCGGATGCATGCTCTGTTGCCGGAATGAAAATCAGTACAACAAAAACAGAAACCATGTGCCTGTCCAGACAACCAAAGCAGTGCTCTCTCGAAATTGATGGAGTACCACTAAAACAGTCAGAGAAATTCAAGTACCTCGGCGCCTCATTCACAAGTGACGGCAGACAAAATAGCGAATTGGATATCCGCATCGGAAAAGCAAGTGCAGTAATGCGCCAGCTCCACCGATCTGTGGTACTGAAACGGAAGCTTTGCACCAAGGCAAAGCTATCCATTTAAAGATCGATCTATGTTCCTATTCGGACTTATGGCCATGAGTGTTGGATCATGAATGAGAAAGTGAGGTCTCGAGTTCAAGCAGCCGAAATGGGATTCTTGCGAAGAATTAGCGGTTTGACCTTGTTGGACAAGGTTAAAAGTGCAGATATTCGTGAATCTCTAAACATCGAAGCGCTGCTTCTCCGACTAGAAAGATCGCAACTGCGTTGGTATGGACATGTGACACGAATGTCCCAGGAAAGAACAGCCAAAAAACTGCTCTGTTCAACACCGATTGGTCGAAGGCCTAGAGGCCGTCCCAGAACTCGATGGCGAGATTACGTAGAAGATCTTAGTTGGTCTCGCCTTGGCATCCCACCAGAGCATCTATCCTTTGTTGCAGAGGATCGAGATGCTTGGAGGCTCCAACTTGAGCTGCTGGCCCCGCGACCCCCCAAGGATAAGCGGGTCCAGAAAATTGATTGATTGAATGGCCGAGCCCGACCCGAAAAGCCCGGCCAGAATCCAACTCTGTTCTATACAGTGTTTAAATTGATCTCTTTGACCAACTTTTACATAATAATAGTTCAGTAAATAAAATAGGCAGCATCGTTTACGACTTCTATATAGGATGTATTCAAATTGCAACAAAGTGGTCAAAGATTTCATTAATAATTTAGACTTATTTGGATGCAAGAGAAAATTAACGTAAGCTGAGCTGAAAGCAATTTAATATATAAAAATAAGAAAGAGTTTACTGGTGCAGAATAGTCAGCCAATTAGCTATATGAGTCTATGGTAGTGAATTAGATGGATCGGTTTATTGTTTGAAGATCCCAAGTACGATCATCAACGTACTTGCAGCCAATTGCAATCTCTTAGCGTAAAACATTTTAGCTTTTCACATACATTTGTTGCAAATGAAAATCAAATCTTTATTATACTCGCCGTATTACGCCGAAGCATGTAAGGAGTTGCGGGCCCATCTCCGCTACTTAGCGTTTGGGCGACACAGCTTAGAACTCGGAAGAAATATCGCAGCGATAGCGAGCCGTTGGCGACACTGTGTTTGATTTGACCGGCCCGGCAATCGAACCCCAGACCTCCCGAACCGTAAGCGATATCGTTACCACTACGCCAACCGCCCATCGTTTCCAACTTACATTTTAATCGGTAATTAATTTGGTTCCTTGAAAAACAAATTGAAATTTTGCAAGATTAGATATTGATGTATTGTATTTACTTTTTTTTTTTTGACATAGCCTAGTATTACATTAAAATAAAAACTACGCCTCATAAAACAGAAAAAACAGTGTACCGTGAGGAGACGCGAAATACAATGACAGCTATTGCAGCTGAGGGGTCGTCGAGTCTGCATCTTCTCACCAGCAGAAGCAACAAAAAAGCGCACAAAATTAAATAGTGACAAACATAGAATGAAACGAATTACTTTTAGAAAAGTCAGAGCGAAACAAAAACCAAAAAGAGAAACGTAGGCTAATATCACATTCTATGCATTTAACGGAATGAATGTTACTGACATAAATACAGATAATCGAATACAACGGTCATCAAAATTCTTGAGAAATCAAGAGATGCTTTTTTAAAGTACTTTTAAAGGACTTAAAAAAATAGATGTTGACTGTTATCAAAGGTGATATTTTGGGGAGGTAGACAAAAAAATTTTACCCTCCCTGACCTCAGTTTCGGGTTACGGGCCTGTTTTAGCCGTGATAACCAACAATCACAAATAGGCTATACGTACAAATTAAAGCGGCACTAAAAAACGAAGCAGCCACGAAACAATATACCACAATGTGCTTGCAATATTAAAAGTTGAAAAATAAGTTAAAGGCATATTCCTGCCCCTGTATCTATAAGGAAAAATTTTCCCCAGGGTAAATTTATAATTTCGGAGGTGGGAGTATCGTAAATGCAACATTTTTCAGTTTTCACCGTAACATAGCACCATAACACAGCGACCATTGCACCATAACACAGCGATGTTGGTAGCTGTGAGGCTTCTGTTGTCTTTTTTGTCTGACCGTCACTTTTTATTGCCCTTTATTTTATTTATTTATTTATTTTTTTTTGAAATTTCTGCTCCGGATCTGGGTGTTGCATCTATGCCCACTCTTGTTTTCTGTTAACTCCTCTTCTCCTGCCTACATGCCATGACGTTATTCATTTTGTTACCTCTTCCCTTTTCTTGTACCTCGTTACATTTCTTTGTATTCCTTTATTGTGTTGACGGTACTACTACTACTATTACTACTTCAAGACATTAAGCTCGCGTCAAGATCAGAGAAAGTTATTTCAGAACGTTTTTTCCACTATATATACTGCACATTATTGCTATAGACAATATGGTATTTCGTGTCCCTGGATATCAAACCCCAGACCCGCTTCTGATGTTTATCCTCAAGCCCCCACCACTCCTATACAATTTCTGACTTCGAGCCCACTGAAAACTTAGTTCACGTTAACATAACATGAAGTGTTTCCGGTTTCTAGAAGTAACTTAATACCACTACTAAAATGACTTGTTGCTCCTCAGATTTCAGCCATAAGAAAATGCTAACTTACTTCTAGACGACGAAGATAGGAACCCAACAAATTTTGAAGAAAAGATTTTCCTGAACGAAATGGCCCAGCGATTGCGTAAACAGCGACAAGGTGATCCTTAAACTTAGGATCAAGGAAGACGTACTTCAGTTTGTCCACATCAATCACCACTTTCACCGAGCCATCTCTTCGTTTTATTTCTTTGGTAAGTTGAATAACACTTTCCTGGTAATCGGGTCTTGAGCTGTGGCGCACTTGCCACTGCAAACCCTGCCAGCGATTTCCAGCAGCCGAAACTATAAAAAACAGCTATTATACAATGTAACTCATCTTTACAATTTACTTCAAAAAAACAATTAACATACGAATATATGCCAAATCATTTGTATCCACATAATTTTAATTGGAAAACAAAACAGTGTTGCAAAAGACGAAGAAAATTTCCATTACATTATTCTTGATGGTAAACGTCAAGCAAGATGCCTGCTAACTATTAAATCTTTAGCAAGAACTAACAAAAAGTTTAACCCACAGTGATCTGGCAGCAAAACTGACGCTTCACTGATGCATTGCATCGTGTCCACAACTCAAATTTTTACTCTTCAGTGAGGAAGAAGTAATCGGTAATTTATCTACATTTCAAATAGTGTCCTATTGAGTGTCGGCGTAGTTGTAGCGACTTCACTATCAGTGCGAAAAGTCTGGGGTTTACTTCCCAACCCGAACAAATGGGACACGGTATCGCCTATCGCTTGTCAACGCAGCGACGTTTCTTTGCAAACTCTCCAAAACAAGGCAATTCACATAATCACTAATTCTGACTTGCGCCCCCCAATAACCCTGAAATATCGAAATTTAAAAATTCTCAAAATTACTGAACTTAATACGTTTGAAATTGCCAAACTAATGCACCAGCATTCCAAAAACTCAATCCCCTCTTGCTTTTCAACGTTTTTTACTCCGCTTTCCGACATTCATGAAAGACAAACCCAGTCAAAAACAAAAAGCAACTTTTACTTTCCGTAATTCTCTACACAACTAAAAAGCAATGTCTTTCCTGGTCTACCGGACGGGAAGTCATGACGACTTCTTCTTGTTGGGTCAGAGGCTATAACAGCACTCCATCACCAACAGTGCCAAGCACTCCAGTAAATCGTACCGTAGAGTGAGACAGCGCTGTTTCTGGCTATTAGCCTTCATCAGCCGCCTATTCTTACCTGAAGGCGGCTGTTCTTACCTGAAGGCGGCTGATGAAGGCTAATAGCCAGAAACAGCGCTGTCTCGCTCTACGGTACGATTTACTGAAGTGCTTTGCGCTTTTGGTGATGGAGTGCTGTTATAGCCTCTGACCCAACAAGAGGAAATCGTCATGACTTCCCGTCCGGTAGGCCAGGAAGGACATTGCTTTTTAGTTGTTGATCTTCACCCTGGCCACGTAAAGAGTTTGACTGGAATGGTGACGTAGCCACACGAGTGGATTGCGTACCACAAAGGTTACATTCTTTAAGAAATATTTATCCGAAGGGATGCGTGATCCTGGCAAGATCATTCGTCCTGGAAGATGAATGTTTCTTACCTGAGGGCGGCTGATGAAGGCTAATAGCCTGAAACAGTACTGTCTCGCTCTACGGTAATTCTCTGCACGCCGATGTCTGAGGTCATTAAAGAATCATGGAGTTAAAATGTGGAATTCACTATCTCCCGAATTTAGAAATCAATCTTTCAAAATCTTTAAAATTAACATGAAAAATCATCTTCTTGACAACTACCAGTAATTCTGAAACGTTATCTCCCTTTTTACGTATTTAACGTCATATTTTTTGTAGAACCTCACGGTAACTGCCGCTTAAGCGGCTGCTAAAATCTCTGGGTGGCTGCTTACTTGAAGACCTTAAACGGTCACTTCGCTATTTCCCTCGAGATTTCAGTTGCATGTGATTTTGATTTCAACTTTTTATTTTGTTCTTTGCTTTTGTGTTATTTATCCAAATTTTTTTGCATCTGTTACCTAAATAAATTACCTACCTACCTCATACGTCGAAGCCATGTTGCTCACTTACTTAGGCGCTCAGCAGCGGGGATGGACCCGCCACTCGTAACACGCCTGGGCCAAATAGTGCGATCTGCGAATGTAATGAAGATTCGAATGTTTCTTCAAGTAGTGGTTTATTTATCAGCGTGGCTACAATGTTTAACCACACAAGCACTGAGATCTTGTGTAGCGACAAACTCATTTTAATTTAACTTCACCACTTTTGGAATAATTTTCACACCATACTCTGTAGATGCACAGCGCTAAGCAAGGCGGTTGATCAATACCAGTATTAAAAGTAGTAGTATTAAGAGAAAATCTTGGCAAAACTCTGGCTCTAAACACTTAAACCACGAAGCCAGCTTTTATTGCAAATGATAACCGCTTATACTCACATTTGTGCTCCATTCTGTTCGTTGCTCTTCAAAAATGCTTCGCAAAGATTTTCGTCTTAAAAGATTTTTCTCTCCTTAACTCTTGTATCAACAACATAAAACTTAGTAACTAAACTGATTTTGAAAAAGCAAAAACAATATTATATTATTGTAAACTTTTGTTAATAAACTTTACTACTTTCAATAATGAATGGTTTTATAAGCAGTAGCAAACAGCTTGTGGAAAAACGAATTAGATTTTTCTCAGAAAAAAGTCTCATTTTTCGTCAGTATAGTCGCTCTTGTTGATACTGAGCAAGGCTGTGAAAATTGTTTTACACCTCTTCTCTATGATTTAACTACCGGTATGCGAAACATCTACAAGTTTCGCTGTCTCATTAAACTGAAGCGCACACCTTTTAATGATAATTATCCACCACATAAAGCAATGACGTATGCCAGAAGTGGGGAACCTGCGGCTCGTTTCAGTTTTAAATGTGGCCCTCGTCAGAACTTTGTTAACACACCAATAAAATAATGATCTTTCAACATGCTACATTTGCAACATAAAAACCGGTCAGTCTCTATTCATTCATTTTCTAAATCGCTTATCCTTGGGGGGTCGCGAGGCCAGCAGGTCGAGTTGGAGCCTCCAAGCATCTCGATTCTCTGCAACAAAGGATAGATGCTCTGGTGGGATGCCAAGGCGAGACCAACTAAGATTTTCAACGTAATCTCGCCATCGAGTTCTGGGACGGCCTCTTGGCCTTCGACCAATCGGTGTTGAACAGAGCAGTTTTTTGGGCGGTTCTTTTCAGGGACATTCGTGTCACATGTCCATACCAGTGCAGTTTCTCCGGATGGCAGATGCTTTCCCGTAGCCCGGAGCGTTACTCTGTCTACGCTATTTAATCTGGCTGACAGAAACCGAATCTGCCTTAACGGCGAGACACCTAACGATGTTCAAGCTGGGCAGCGGCAAACGTCCTTTTCAGGACGGGGCGATGCGCATCTTCGGCGCACTGTCAACAAGTTCCAAAGGCCCAGCATTCTCTAACTGAACATCGAAGGCCTCACTGCAAGCAAGATGAGCGTGTTGCATCATCTTGCGTTACAGTGTGAGGCACTCGTCATCCTCTTACAGGAAACCCATTGCACCTCGGTAGAAAGGTTAGATCTTCCGAGCTACCATCTAGCTGGGTTTTCCTTGAGCAGGAAGCATGGTCTTGCTACGTTTGTCCATGAGCGTCTGAAGTGGATCCTAATCGACCAGTCCCCACCAACATCGGAGATCGAGTGGGTGTGCGTGGATGTTGATAACTATAAAATAGTCAACGTCTACAAACCCCCTCCAACACGGATGCAAGCATCTGATCTTCCAGCATTCCCCCATCCCTGCCTCTATGCTGGCGACTTCAACTGCCACCATGTTGACTGGGGCTATAATAATAACAATCCAGATGGTGAATGCCTGGCTGGCTGGGCCAGTGCCAACAACTTCACCCTGCTATACAGCCCCAAGCAGGCCGCCAGTTTCCACTCTGGCCGCTGGAAAACAGACACCAACCCAGATCTTGCATTTGCCAGTGTCGATTTGGACAGTCGCTTACCTGACAGACGTATCTTAGGAAAGTTCCCAAGGTCACAACACCGACCCTCGCTTATAAGTCCACCCAAACTTGCTCATTCAAAACCGAGCAAGCCTGTAAAGCGATGGAACTTCCGCAAGGCCAACTGGGACCACTATTCTAACCTAACCAACAAACTGGCCAAGAGTATACCGCCACCTGAATCTCAAAACATCGATCAGGTTTACCAGTGCTTTTGCAAGGTAATAAGCACTGCGGCGAAGAAATGCATCCCTCGTGGTCGACGATCAAACCACATACCTTGCTGGGATGCGGAGTGTGAAGACCTCTATCAGCATTTCCTGCAGTCACCTGGGTGCCCTGATTCGAATAGGGCTGCCACAGCCCTACTCACAAGGCTCGACGGGAAGCGGAGAAATCGCTGGTCAGAGACGGTCCGCAACATTGACTTTTCGCACTCCAGCCGGCTGGCATGGAATACTATAAACAACTTGACTGGTAGGTCACGACAATCCCCTCGTCAATGTCCCGTTTCAGCTGATGCTATTGCTTCTCAGCTGGTTAAAAACGGGAAATACGAAGGTGTGAATCGACGCTCATCTCGGCTCGTTTTACAGGAAGTGTCTGACCTTTGGAGGACTGATCCATTACATCCTGCGAATGTCTCCGGGAGTTTTTCCCATCGGGAGTTCGCTGCTGCCCTCCAACATTTAAAACCAGGCAAAGCTCCTGGACCTGATTCCATTTGTCCGGAGCTGATAATCCATGCTGGAGCCAGCTTAAAATCTTGGCTACGTGGCTTCCTATCTTCCTGCCTGCACCACCTCAAAATTCCTAAGATCTGGAGAAGAGCGCTAGTAGTAGCGATCCCAAAGCCTTCGAAACCTGTAGAGGACCCAAAGAGCTATCGTCCGATCTCCTTGCTCTGTGTTCCCTACAAGATTCTCGAGCGACTTATCTACGCCCGCGTCGAACCTCTTATTGACCCTCTGCTCCCACGGGAACAGGCGGGTTTTCGACGCGGAAGATCCACCGTGGATCAAGTCACTTTGCTCACGCAAAGCGTTGAGAATGCATTCGAAGCGAGAAAGAAGGCCGGTGCCGTCTTTATCGACCTGACAGCTGCCTATGACACTGTCTGGCACCGTGGCCTCACCTGCAAGCTGTTGCGGCTTCTGCCGGACAAGCACATGGTTCGTATGATTATGGAGCTGATCCGTAACAGAAGCTTCACCCTTACAACTGGCGACAGCAAGCCTAGCAGGTTACGACGCCTGAGAAATGGCGTCCCCCAGGGATCGGTCCTGGCCCCCCTCCTTTTCAACATCTATACATATGATATCCCCTCCATAACCTCCAAGAAGTTTGCCTATGCCGACGACCTGGCGATACTTCATACATCTGGAGAATGGAAGGAGTTGGAAAGGACTCTAAGCCAGGACATGACTACACTCTCGGAATATCTCCAGACCTGGCGATTGAAGCTTAGCCTCACTAAAACGGTGACGGCGGCCTTTCACCTCCACAATCGAGAGGCTAAGCGTGAGCTTAAGGTCTGTAACATCGGTAAGACCTTACCTTTCTGTCCAGTTCCCACTTATCTTGGGGTCAAACTGGACAGATCGCTCACATATCGTCCTCACCTGGAAGCATTGCGCAAGAAGTTAAGTGCTCGCGTCTCACTGTTGAGGCGACTTGCCGGAACAGGTTGGGGTGCTAGCGCTAAGACATTACGCACAGCTGCCCTGTCTCTGGTCTACTCGACTGCCGAGTACTGCGCACCAGTCTGGTGCCGCAGCGTGCACATACGGCTTATCGACAGTGTAATAAATGACGCCTTGCGCATTGTCACTGGGTGCCTGCGTCCCACTCCATCGGTCTACCTTCCGGTTCTTTCAGGCATCCAGCCAGCTGAGCTTTGCCGCCAAGGAGCGACACTCTCCCTAGCCAACCGCAGCTCCCTGGACCCTGACCACATTTTACATGGCCAGTTTCATGAGTCACAGGACGTATGTAGGGAGAGATTGAAATCTAGACGCTCATTTGTACCTGCTGCTCGGAAATTACTAGACAGTCTTTCTGAGATGGACGTCCGTGCAGCCGAGTGGACGAACACGAAATGGGACATGGAGTACTCTGCCAACGCATTGTCACTCCACGCTTTCATTCCCAAGGCTAGCTCCAGACCCTTGGGTATGGGTCTGCCCAGGGCAGCCTGGGTCAAGCTCAACCGTCTGCGTTCTGGTGTTGGACGTTTCTGTTCGTCCATGTACAAATGGGGTCTCGCTCCTCTAGCGAATTGTGAGTGTGGTGCCAGTGAACAAACCGCAGATCACATCATCTCACAGTGTCCCATACATCGAGCACCCCGAGGTATGTTTGGTCTAATAAATATAAATAAATAAATAACTGAGGTTATTTTCAAATTATATTGAACAGAAAATTCAACGGTAATTGAGGGAGACTGCGAAGTGAGCTTGCGCTCTTCGAGTCAGCAGCCACCCGTTAAATATGTCAAATGCGATCGGCTCCAGCCGCGAATCGAACCCGTCACGTAGGATCTGCCACCTGCGCCCGGTACCGCTAGGCCATGTCGCTGACAAATGGTTTTGGATGACGAAACAAGATGCTGGCTGAAGTCCCTTACAGTCAGCATCTGACCCAAGCAGTTTGGTGGCCAGGGTGGTAAAAGGATAAACCCTCGGCCTTGGTCCTCCCATCTGTCTTGGAAGAGATGCCCCGCCAAACGACGACGACGACGACCAGTGCAGTTGCGATCTTTCTAGTCGGAGAAGCAGCAATTCGAGGTTTAGAGATTCACGAATATCCGCACT